>MEIZ01000142.1:170891-195767 GCA_001723225.1 Globodera ellingtonae | reverse complement strand
CTTTACAAAAGTTCAAAAAACTGTAACTTGTTGGTTTAGCTGTATGAAAATGGCTCAGCTAATGTTCTAAAGAAATCAATTTTAGCCTTTTTAGTCCCGCTTACTATACTTTTGCTTGCGATAGTTTGAGAAAAATAATAAACAAATTTAAATCTACGATACTTTACCAAAAATTAATCAAATATATTTTGTCAAAAATCTTTAAACGTTAAAAGCTTTTTTAAATATTTTTTTTGCGTTTCTTTTAATATTTGTATTTTTGTGTTAACTAAAATAATAATAACGTTTGTATGATTTGAGTAACGGAGTATTTGAAAAATGACAAGTGCCCCTTGCCGAACTCGCGCCGACAAGGGAAAGGTGGATGCCAGATTTGCCTTTGCCCCCGCTCAATTGGCCAGCTAGATTTGGCAACACCCGGGGTTTGGGTGCAAGGCCCCCTGGTTAGACTCTTATCCGCTTGCCCTTCGGTGAATTAATTGGCTTCCGGCTCCCCCTTTGACATTGCCCCTAGATTTTGCCTGCTACCCAATTTGGCCTCTCGCCAAATTGATTGACAGCTTAACTTGCACCAATAGGGGGTTTGGGTGCGCCTAATATGGCCGCATATCCCCTTTATCCTGATCGTGGGCTGAATTAATTGCCAACCAATACCCGAATTCAGTTTCTTTGCGAGTGTTGTAGGGGTCAGATATTGACGAATTTGGGTTTGGGCCCCCTCTTCCAATTGATTGGGTGGTTAGATTAGGAGGCCTTAAGCTAATTATTTGCAGCTAGATTTGGACAGCGCCCCGCCTTGTAAGCAGCCTAATTTGGCCTATTAGCCGACCTGCCCTACGGCGAAATTGATTGTCTGCCAGATCTTGCCCCAATTCAGATTGTTTGCCCCCGTTTGTTGGTTGGATATTGATTGAACTATCCTTTTTCATTAATTCCCCTTTATATTGCCACCCAGCTTTTGGCCGCTATCCAATTTGGCCCCTCGCCCAAATTGATTGCCAATTAGATTGACCAACAGGGCTTTTGCCCGAAGAACAGGGGACAGAGAGAGAGAAAAAAGGAAGAGAGAGAGAGAGAGAGAGGAAGAGAAAGAGAAGAAGAGAGAGATGAGAGAAAGGAGAGAGAAAGAGAGATGAGAACGAGAGAGAAGTTAGGAGGATAGAGAAAGAGGCGTAAGCGGGAGAGAGGATAGAGATAGAGAGAGAGAGAGCTAAGGGGGTGAGAGAGAGAAGTAAGGGTGCGAGAAAGAGAGAAGTAAGGGAATGAGAAAAATCGGGGGGTTAGGGCGATATAGAAAGAGAAGTAAGCGGGAGAGAGGATAGAGAGAAGAAAGTAAAGGGAGAGAGAGAGGGAAGTAAGGGGAGAGAGGATAGAGAGCTAGAGAGGGAAGTAAGGGTAGAGAGAAAGATAGAACAGGTAAAAGAGAGAGCGATTGCGAGAGAGGGAATTGAGAAATTGGTAAAGAAAGTTAAATTTGAGAGAAGTTAGGAGGCTAGAGAGGGAGATGTAAGCGGGAGGAGGATAGTGAAGGGAATTGAGAAAAAGAAAAGTAAGGGGGAGAGAGGATAGAGTGAGAAGTAAGGGGGAGAGAGGATAGAGAAGGGAGGTAAGAGAACAAGTAGGGAAGAGAGGGAATGGAAGAGAGGGAATTGTGAAAATTTTGAAAGAAAGTTAAATTTGAGAGAAGTTAGGAGGATAGAGAAGGAGAATTAAGCGGGAGAGAGGATAGAGAGAGAGAGAGGGAAGGGGGAGAGAGAAAGAACAAGTAAAGGAGAGAGCGATTGGAAGCGAGGGAATTGAGAAATTTTTAAAGAAAGTTAAAAAATTTTTTATACGGTATCAAAAATTTGTGAAATTTTTTGTCAAAAATCCTTAAACTTTAAAAGATTTTAAATATTTTTATTAATATTTGTATTTTTTATATTTTAATTCTATAAAATTAATCCAACAACGATCTTTGTATGATTTGCGTAACCGCCACTGCAGGGCAACAGGAGGCGCTGGGATCCCTATTTGAAGGGCTAGTAATTTGCCTTCCCCGCTCAATTGCTTGATATTTTGTTGGCTGCCAGATCCTAACCGAATTCAGTTCTTTGCAATTGTTTGTTATTACCAACTTTTGGTTGATTTTGAATTTTTCGGTGATGCTGCTTTGATATAGCACTAGCCCTGGGTTGTATTTGATTTGGCACGCCCTTCAATTGGTTGCAGATAGATTAGGGTAACACGCGAGTGCAGTTTGTTTGCGATCGATTGTTGACGTGATATTGATTGAACTTTTTAATAATCCGGCGTTAATTTTGTAGCCAAATTTGGGTAATCTGGTCACCCGCTTAATTGCTTAGCAGTTTTGTTGACTGCCAGATCAACAATTAGTTGGTTTATAATTGTGTATTAGTTGCTAGCTATTACACTGATTTTGAATGGCGGGGTATTGATCGATTTTAACTTTGCAATAATTTTGTTTTAATTTTGCAGGTTGTCTTCTCGCCGTTTTGTTGGCTGCCAGCTCTAACCCGTATTCAGTTTGAATCGTTTCTTGGCGGGAATTTGTTGAATTCAAACTTTTTAGTAACCCTGCGTTAATTTGCAGCTAAATTTGAGGTGCTAGCGAATTTTCCCCCGTTGTCCGCTCGCAGTTTAGTTGGTTGCCAGATCTAAACCAAATTTAATCTGTTGCAAAACGTTTGCTGGCAGAATATTTGGCGAATTTTAATCTAAGGCCTGGTAACGTGTTAAGCCGCACTAGCTGCAAACCCGATTTGCCCTGCAGGCTGAACGCGTATCAGGACGCCAAATTCTCTTTCACAGGCCAATCGCTTACCGGCTAAATTTGCCCCTCTGCCAAAAGAGGCCAGGGCTTTTGCGCTTTAGTGGCTTTGCCCTACGGGCTAATTTTGGCGGTCAGATTCGGGCTACTTTTGGGTTTGGGTTGCCGCTCAATTGATTAACTGTACGGCTGCTTGCTGCTGGATTTGCCCTAAAGCTTATTGAGGCAAGCGGATTCGCCTGCCACTCGAGTGATTGTTGATTGCGTGCGCTATGGCTAAAGGCCGCTGATTGGTATCGAGTTCCTGTACACTCGCTTTATTTGGGAATCTTTAGGCGATTGTCTGATATGTATTAAATTTKGATTTTGAAAAAATTCTTCAGCGTTTGAACAGCCAAGTTAATATTGGTTAGAAACCGGTTGATTTTATTTTTATACTCTTTTCTCTTTTATCAAATTTTTCCTTTTTTTTTTAAAAAATTTAATTTTAATTTTTTTTTAATATTTTTTATAAACTTTTAATTATTTAAATCTACGCCCTTTTAAAATTTTGAACTTGTTTTAATTATAAAAAATAGTTAAGGGCTATTTCAATAAGCTTTTTTTTTTATTTTACTTTACGTTTTTTGACCACCCAGCTAAAGTTTATTGAGAAAATATTGGATGAAAAATAAACAGAGTCAATACCCTAAGGTCTCAAATTTCAATCGAAAAAATTTATTATATATTTACAATTTTTTATTTTTACTTTACGATTTTTCTATTAATGAATTATTAAGAAAATTTTTAATCGATCTAATAAATATATTTATTTGCAAAATAATTTTAAATTTTATGAATTTATTAAATTAAATTAAAATTTAATTTTAAAAAATAATATTTGCTCGCGCAGCCGATTGAACTTGGCTGTTGCCTGCGAGCCCCTAATATTTGCTCGCGCAGGGGGTTGAACTTTGCTGTTGGCTGCAGACCCCCTTGCTCGCGCAGGGGATTGAACTTTGCTTTTGGCTGCAGCCCCCCCTCACTCACTACTGCAGTGGAGACACTTTGTTTATTCCCTTTGGCTGACGTCATTCTCCACCATATAAGGGCAATAGTGGCCATTGCTCCCAATACACCACTGGCCAAGTGGTTAGTGCTCTCTTCTCTCTCTCGCAGCAGCAGCGGGGGTTCGGATCCCCGCAGCAGCGGATGAATTTTTCGGATTTAAAATATTTTCGGCAGAGTTTCAAAAAGTCGCGCAGGTGCGCAAGTGAAATTTAAAGATTTAAATTTCGAATAATGTCGCGCAGGTGCGCGAGTAACTCGCGCAGTGAAAAAATAATAATTAAAATAATAAATAAATAAAATTAAATAAAGTCGCGCAGAAGAAATTTGCATAAAGTCGCGCAGGTGCGCAAGATGGCCAAACGTCTTAAGATTTCGAAATTTCAAAAAATTTGAAAAAGTCGCGCAGCAGCCCTGCCAATAGGTTTGGGCTCTGGGACTCAGTTGGCCGGCGCTCAAATGGCCTGGCGCTCACCCGACACCCTGGCGCTCAAATGGCCCCCGACCCTCCCGTACCTTTTGGCTCTGATGACGTCATTACCGTAGTGGCGGAATGGAAGGCGGTAACTACTTATATTAGTGAGCTCTGTACAAAAATTAGGCACAACACTAATTAGATTCAGCCAAAAATAATTAATGTTTAAAAGGGTATAAATTAAAACCTTGCCGACAAAATTTACGATTTGCCAATGGACAAAATTTTTTCAAAATGATTGTTTTGTTAATGCCTCAGAAACCGCCGCTCTATGCCCTCCGGGGAGCAGCAAGCGGTTAGGTCTAAAAATCATTGCTCAAAACAGCAGCAGATGGGCCAAACAGCAGAAGGCGCCCCCTCAGGGGACATTTGATTGATTACACAATTTTCCCGCCTCCGGGGTCGCACACACCCAACATATTTAATCGCTTTATGAACCAAATTTAAAGGCACAACAATCATGAAAAAAGCAATATTGACAAATGGCGGACAATCAAAATTCAGCGCAAATTTAACAAAACTTCTCAATAGGCCTTTATTATAAATAAATAAACTCCAAATCGATCATTTCACTATTTTGGAATGCATTCTATTTTAATTAGGTTGCTCCCCGAGCCATCGGGGGGTGGGAAAGTCGGGGGCCGGGGTTAAGGCGGCATATTAGGGGTCGGAGATGGCATGTCGGGCTTCTTCGGAGGCGTCGGGGACTAAAAGGGCCGAGATTTTTAGGGACTACCGTAAACACTCTTGTAATCCCAGCCCCTCTAATAATCCCGCCCCCTCGGAGTAGGTGAACTCACAAAACCCATTCATTTCCTCTTCTAATAATCCCGCCCCCTCTAATAATGTCACCCTTTCTGAGTAGGTTGAAAAATAATCCCGCCGGTGGGATTACAAGAGTGTTTACGGTAACTAACGTGACTGTATATCCCGTTACCCCAATCGACATAACTGTCAAAATGCAACGGGAGTCAACCATTTTGTCCATGTATTTGTTGTACCAATCAAAACGACAACATTTTATTGCACAATTACATATGGGCACAAAAATGTTGTGTTCAGCAGGCGAAGCACAAATTAGATGGAGTCAAATCGCGTGTGATTGCCGTTTTGTGGGTCTTAGATCCACTGCTTTGTTGATCCTCCTCCTCCTCCTCCCATTCCTTGACCGAGTCCTCCTCCTCCTCCTCCTGGATTGTTTGGGTCCGGAGCCATGTTCTAAAATTAACCAATTAATTTGTAAGATATTTCACAGGGGAATAAAATCCCTATAAAAGAGATACGGTATTGGGAAATTTACTTATTTTGCTTCTCACCCAATCGTTAGCCGCACTTCAAAAATAATTTGTAATTTTCCATTTACAGCGTTAAAAAATGTTTGGCTTTTTAAACGGATTTTTGCCCATCCCCCATGGTACAGTGACTGCAAAATGTTTACGTTTTTAGCCATTTGTCCGGTGTGAATATTTGAAGTCTCAAAGGAAGAAAAGGGGCAGAAGATTCTTTAGAAAGCTGGGCAAATGATTGAATTCCGCTGGAATGTTAATAATAAAAATGTGTTTAAGTTTATATGGTAAAAGCGCGATTTGGATGAGCCGAGACACGAGGCAATGGGAAGGGTTTTAGAAATCTGGCCAAATGATGACTTTCGCTGGAGAAAGTGGCCATTTATAAGCACACCGCGACACGTTGTCAAGTGTTGTGATTGGCTGTTGGACGGCTTGCAGTTCGACGACGCGTGCGGCGAAGGGCTAGACACAGTGGAGCAGGCGGAGAAAGAATTCGTACTGGACACGGGTTTATGCTTCGTTGCTGGACTGCGCTGAGATGGGTCGCTGCAAATTTCTTTGGCCTTCTCTCCTGTCCCGGACATTTACATGACCGTCGACGATATCCCGGTTTGTGTCATCGAAAGGGACCAGCGCATCAACTATGTGTATGTAGGGCTGGATTTTTTCGCTTCGGATACCCGATGAAAATTCCCAAGAACTGACACAAACGGTAAAAAAACCCAACTCGTTCACCTACCCCGACCATGGGTGGTCGAACCCGTTCGATTTCGATCATTTTGAGGGTTTTCTTTCGTTTTGAAAGACGAATTCTTCGAAATTTTTGTCGATAAAGAAATTGTATCTAATGTTTGAGACATCTAAGGCATTTTTCGTACGTTACCATATATACTCTTTTAATTACCCCCCTCTCTAACAATTACCCCCCACTCTAATAATTATCCCCTCTCGGGAGAGGTTGAAAATTAATTAATCGCCGGGGGTAATTAAAAGAGTATATACGGTATAGTGAATGCCTAATTTATACCACAAAAAAGTCGCATGGATTAAAGCGTATATCTCGACGCGGTGAGCACTGATTGTCATGATTTTGAAATGGATAGATAGAGCTCTGTTTGGTCTTTACAATGGTTTATTGAACGCTTTCGTAGCTTTACCGGCTTCATTCTTATATGGCATTTAAACCGCAGATATAAACATACCGCTAACATTCTAATAAATAAATAGGAAACTATATCATTCAATCAACAAAGTATTCTAGTGACATAGCATTTTGTATTCTTCCAGTTTT
The DNA here is from genome assembly GCA_001723225.1 of Globodera ellingtonae. Lineage (NCBI taxonomy): Eukaryota > Metazoa > Nematoda > Chromadorea > Rhabditida > Heteroderidae > Globodera > Globodera ellingtonae. The sequence goes on along the minus strand of MEIZ01000142.1, from coordinate 188,895 downwards.
TATCTGGGTTGTGATGGATTATGCGAATCCGAGTCGGATGCCCTTTTCCAATCAAACAAATTCGATCCGAAAAATTCGTCGATTCGATCGGGCAATGCTTTGTGATTCGCTCTCTATATGTTACATAAAATAATTGAAACAAAAAGTTGTGCGGCGATTAATGCTAAAATTGCTTCTTGCCCACCAGCAGAGGACAGGATTTTCTGATCAATTCACCTCCAATCAAAGAGCACCACCCACTCGCGGTTAAGCAATTGACAAAAATTGCTTCAATTGAGTGGCGAGTTGCTGTCACCGCCACATGCAGCGCTAATGAATGGGCATGGAGAGACTACAATAGCGACAGTAGCAGCAACACGACACATTTGAAGTGCCAAATTCGAGGTGAAACATTACAAAATAAACTTTATTTAAGCTAAATTAGCAAAATATTGCTTTTGAAAAAATTTAACAATTAAATGCAATAACAACTAAAATATAATTTCAAATAAAAACCAAAGCGAGTTTTAAATTTTATCCAGTTGGCGCTGCAAATCGCAAGCACTACTTAAACCATGTGTAATAACTGCTTATGAGGTCGTTATTTACAGTCCAATGAAACAAGCCATAAATGAAAGTGATAACAAAAAATAATAATGTTAAAATTGAATCGCAAAAAAAAACATTCTTTTCTTACTAATTAGAATGAGTCACTTGTTAGTTTATGCAGAGGTTAATTATTTTTCTAAATTACAATCTAAATTGATAGTGAAATTTTAGAAAATATAAATAAAAAAATAGACAAACCTTAATTTTGTACAGCTTAATTCTAAAATTTTTCGAAATGAATGCTATTTTTGGGCTTTTCTTATGTTCCCCTATTCTGCAACAAAAAAAAAAATGTTAAAACATGAAAATCCGCTCTCTAGTAATGAATCTCATCTTATTTTAGAATACTCAATCTGGGATTGTTTGCTTTCACTGAACTAACGTCTCACACAAACATTAAATTTTGAAAAGTACAAATAAAATTAATGAAATGACTAATAAAAAAATCTTTGTCTAATATGAATAAGAATAATAAAATTGGACAAGAAGTTTCAACAAAAGTGTTGGCTCTGTTTGGTTACTTCAATATGACTATAATAAAAAAGCCAAAAAATGTGGAAAAGATATTTGCAAAAAAAAGCAAAAAAAATTACAAATACGTTCCAATTCTAACCAAATTTTTCGATTAAAACAAATAAAAGACAACATATGTGTTTGCCCTAATCATTCAAATTAATAAAGAATATTTGCAAAAAAAAATAGGAAAAATGTTAAAGTTGCAAATGCGCATTTAAGAATTCACACCAAATGTATTTTTAAATAATTCTAATTTAAATTACTCATGAGCATAAATGCCAAAGGCAAAACTTTAATTTAGCTGCTATAAACTATTTAATTACAGAAAATCACATCTTTGATCCATACTCAATGACCGTGGCATTAACAAAAACAAGCTAAACCAATTTAGCCAAATCAGATATTTATTGCAAAAATAAAATTTTTTATTTTTCATTTAATAAACATAACTATTTAAATAATTGGGCTTTGTTGAAGGCATCCATTTGCCACCTCAGGCTCTTCAGGAGCATTAAACAATCATAAGCTTTTTGGCTTACGTCAAAAGTTTTCCTTTGAACGAGAGATCATCAAGAAGAGATGTTTGGCGCTGAGGGTCGGCTTTTAATTTGCTAAATTGGTTACAAGTTTATTTTAAACGATACATAAATATAAGTAAAATAAATATTTTAATTCATTTACATATAAAACTACACCCTACCGTCTCACATGCTCCAATATTCTAAAAAAAAATTAAATTAATCATAAAAGTGCTTAAGTTATATAAAAAAAATACGAATAAGTATTGACTACTCTAGGAATTAAAAGCAATATTTTTACATAAACTATTAATAATTGGTTATAAGTTCGCTTTAGTGGAATCAACATAAATAAAGAATTTGGTAAATATAATAATAATATTAACCCGTTGGAAAAATTAGAAAAGTGGCTGCGAAGTCGACAGCAGCACGATAAACACATAACGCAAAAATAAAAGCATATTGCACCATTACGAATCAAAAAGCTGGCACAGAATAGAAATGCCATTTGTCATGATGTATTTAGTATTAGCAAATAAATTTAAATATAATTTTATCAAAATAATGAACGCAAAAACAAAAATAATATAAAAAAGAAAGAAAGAAAACAAGAGAATAAAAACCATCTGTAACGGTTAATGTTTATTTGAAAGGTATTAAATTTGTTTTTAATACCAAATTAACTAGAAAAATTTAATCTCGTTCTAATATTTTAAATCTTTACGCCGACAACACTTTATGGAGCTCAGTTTCATTGAGCCAGTTCCCGAGAATGACTTAACTGAAATGTATTGAATTACTTATGAATTTCATCAATTATAAAATAATTTAAAAAAAGGGCTTAAAACTTATTGTTTTTTGTTGTTTGCGCATCCTGGGGAAAAGTCAAATCATAAGTTAAACACACATAATAAACAACGATTAAAAACAAAAAGGAATTCATTAAATTAAAAAACTAAACTAGTAAGAAACTTAAAAAAAGATACCTATATCTCTCTATTTTAAACTGAGCGCTGATTTTTTTTTTGTTGCATTTATCAATATTTTAAAAAGAACTATTGATAATAATATATTAAAACAAAAATTGTATTGTAAATATATTTATTTAAATTTGAAAAATAAGAAATAACTTCGTAAAATAAGAAAGATATTAAATTTAAATCATAAATATAATAAATTTTATTTTATATTCAATACAAAAAAATAAAAATTGTGTTGATATAAAATGTTAGTAAAATAAAAATATTAATAACTCCATACAATGGGAAGAAACCAAAATTGCTATAAATAAYCCATACCAGCCGTGGAAGGAAACCATGCTTCTTCTTTTTTGGTTAGCAGTGCGTTTAAAAAAGAGGACCTACATTTGGGCATGCCAAAATCGTAAATCGAGGAAATGGCATAACAATAATTAATTATTTAAAATCCGCTATCCGACATTTGCAAGTAACCTATCCGAGGTGGAAACTAACAAAAAAATAAATGGAAATCAAAATTGGCGAAAAATTTTGCACATATAAAACATTCAATTAATTCTTTTCATTTCTAAAATCGAATGCAGCAAAAATCATATTAATTTTTATTGTCAACAGAATCAAATTTAAAATTGACTGTTTTAATTTCCAAAAAATCGAAAATTAATTAGAAATATTTAGCTTATATATACATTTTCAAYATGTGTAATTAATGGCATTTCTCTATTTTTTAATAATTATGCTGTCTTCGGAATCATGAAAAGGAAGCAAAAGTTTTGGTTAATTACTTCTGCGAAAACGTATCAATTAATCACAAAATTACTATGAATATATTGTTATTGAACTTCTACAAATTCATTACTTTAACCCTTAACAAATTCAATGTTCTGAAAAATTATCGAATATTATTAACAAACGGAACTATTAGCATATGAAAATATTATTTTTTAAATCATACCTAAAATAAAATATAAACAAACAAAATTCAAATTGATAAATAATCATTCTTAAAGACTAATTATTAAAGATGATAATTTTTATATGTTTGAAAAAACCCATAAATATAACCACCAATTAAATTTATGCAGCGCAAGCTTTAATAAATTGTTATGAATAATTTGTTAATGTAAAAAATGTTTCTTACTAATATTTTTGACATATCTTTTGCACAAGAATAATTAATAAAATTAACCAGTTCCTTGGCGCTGGACTAAGTAAACGGCGAATTCGCTTAAATGGAAATATAAATATWTTTTTTTCTATTCAATAAACAAAATGAACTAGAAAAAGTATTCATAAAAGACCGATCAATATATTTAAATTGTGGATAATTATTTCTAATATTTTTAATATTTCATTAAGATACCGTTAGAAAATCAGATCAAAAAAATATGCTAAAGATAAAATAATAATTAGGCAAGGGAAGGAATATTCTAACATAAATATAAATTTTTGCTTTATTTTCTCAAATTAATGAAAATTAAAATAGCTTTGTCTTCTAAAGACTGAAAGTAAGCAAAAAAAATTTCAGAATCTTACTAATTTTAACTCAATAAATGCAATCATATGTATTAGTCCAAAATTTTAAATTCAAAAAAAACAGGACCTAACAAATAAGCACCGGCTCGTTCAGCCGAACACCCTTGCGCGCGTCTTAGCGACTGTTGGGCAGAATCTTTTAAGAAATACTAACAATATAATGCTTATTAATAATAAAAAAAAAAGAATATTGCCGACAGAATCCATTGAAGAACTTCACGAACTCCAAAAGGCAGTCAGTCTCATCAACTTGATACACATATTCATAACTCAAAGTTAATTAATTTTTTACTTTGTTCATTGCTTAAAATAAATCAATATTGCTTTTAAATACGAGGCCGCAACAACTTTAGAAATATATATAAAAATAAATTGATTAAAATATTTCTTATTGGTTGAAAAATAAAAAAAATTTTCAATTAGAATTAAAATATGTATTACCGACCGAGAAAAATTTCAATTCGAGCTTGAAATAAAATGATTTTTACAAATTAACATTTATCAATAATAAATTTGTTATATTTATTTCGGCTTTGTATAAATGGTTATAGCCTTTTTGTTATGTCTGCAACAGAGTATAACGATTTAAAGCAACTTTCTTTGTGTCAATACTGATGTTGTTTTCAATATTTTAATGTTACTTTGTAAGTTAAAATTTTTTTAAATGAATCGGCAAATTTAATATTGACTGAATATTATAATTTAAAATGGAGCATTAAAACGGCTATGACCAAAGTTTAACTTCGCCTTAAATATTATAAAAAATAATCATACTTGAATTAATCCAAAATAAGAGCTGAAACGGGCTGGCGCAAATAAATTAAAAGAAATAAAAATATAAAGAAATTCTTAAATAAATAAATTATATACCTAATTAAAGTTCTTTTAAAAAATAATAAAATACAGTGGTTAACTTAAGATGAAGATGCCCATAAATTAATTGGTAAAAGATTCAATATATTCAAAATGTAAAATGGCAAATAATAATTATTTCAAGCAAGATTATGAATTACTAACAAAATGGTTAGCCATATATTTATATAAAATCAAATCATGCAAATAACAGTAACATTTTTGCTATTTTGAATACAAAGTTAATAAAATTCAATAAACGCCTCCGTGAACACCTTTGTACAACAAAAAAATTGTCGTGGCAAACGCAATAAAACTTAAATACATTTAAATTTTAATGTGAGTAAAAGTAATTAATCGAAAATAAATCGAATGTGATGCTTCTAGACTGCAGATTATGATAGTTGACGATACGGCTTAGAGCATATTTGTCATAATATGATTATGAAAGGTATTGTAATTAGGTATATTTATATATTTTTTTAAATGCTACAAATGCTTCGACTTACATGTATATTGCAGCCGGAGAAATAAACTTAAATAATTTTGCTTTTACAAATTTATTCATTAAATTATAAATAATTCAATTTCATGACCAGAATGACGCAACCCCAATAGTTTTTTTTAAATATACAAATGAGAATATAAACATCTTTGTTAAATTAAACAATTTACCAAATGCACATTTTATTTTAAAAAACATAATAAGAATGCTCGAATATATTAAATACTGTCAAACATGTTGGAAGTTATTCAATCCTATGTAAATGAGGCAAATTATTCTTGGCATTTGTCTTTGTACCACTTAATTTGCAACCTCAAATAAACGGTACGGCACATGTAACGCTAATAGGATATTATTAGATGTTTTGCTATCAAATAATAAAGCTCAATGGAAGACCAAATCCGTTGAAGACGTTAAAGTTTCGGAGTGCCAGTTGGGAAGCAAAAGAATAATACGATTATTTCAACGAAAAATTACATTCAATGTTTTAGTTTTTACAATCCAAGTTTAATTGCAAAATTACAATTGAATAAATTGAAATTATAAAACATCACAAAGAGATGGTTGACAAACAAAATTATAATGCAAAGCGTATCCAAAAGACAACATCAATTTAACAAAATAAAAACCAAAAAAGTAAATACGATTATTTATATTGACCAACCTTTAATAAATTACACAACATTTTTATTCGAGATATTTTTTTATACGGATGATAATAAAAAATAGCTAATTCTTGTATTTTGCAACTATAAGCATAAAACAAATAGAAATCAGCTTTGCTAAATTAAAATTCATTAAAAATTCGAAGAAAAAGGTATAAATATGTAGCACAAAATTAAAACCTTCATTCTTTCTACATTTTAATATTTCCGATTAAACATTTTTTAAATAAACAAATATAAATATTAATGTTTTGGACTTATTGTTTAGATGGTAATATTTTTATTTAATTTTATTTATTTTGTGCATATTTTGAAGATGTTTAAATACTACCGCATATTGTTGCTGTGCGTACATTCGTGCATTGCGCAGCGCTTGCATAAATTTAAATCTACAACATTGCAACGCTAAAAAATATATATTTAAATAGCTAAATTGTTAAAAGCAAATACGAATTTACCCAATTTACAAATATAATCTATCTTTATTGGCAAATATGACAATCAACAGTTTGTAAAAAGATTTAATACAACTTTAAAAATTTTAACAAACCATTGCTTTTACTTGATCGGTAATCTCATAAAAAATGAAGCAAAAAAAAACCTAAAATTAAACCAGCTCATTAATTAATAAAATAATAGCAAAACACCTTAATATGCGTTATCGGTCAATACAAGAAATAAGCAATATTATGAAAAAAAATTCATATCAATTTTTTATGCATAAAAGATTGCTAATACAATCACATTGAAAATAATGTTTTTAAATTGTGAAATGCCCTCACGTTTTGAGACTTATTTTCGTCAAATCATTTATATTGGCAAAGATTTCGTCGTTTCGAGCGTATACGAAGTTTTTCTTGATTAATTTTTTGGGTAATTAAATTTAAGCGGTATTAAACTGGAATTTTTATTTGTTTCTAAATATTACAATAAAATTAATTTATATGGATTTAAAAAATAATGTACAAACAAGGCAAAAAAATCCTAACGGTGAGTACCAAATCAATAAAATAAATCAAACCATAAATTAATATACTGCTAAAATAAAATCATGATCAATTCTAAAAACAATTTTAATAAAAGTTTTATTAAAAATAAAGAAATTAAAAGTGTAAATAAATTCAATAGAAATAAAATATTTGTTGCTGCAAATTGACAGTAAAACCCTGCATTTATAAAAAATATAATTATGTAAAAAAGTTCTTGAAACTGTTTATACTCTTTATAAAATTAATTTCAGTGTTTCATGATTTTTTCACCATCTCTTCCATATTTAAATCCGCTAAATTCGAAAGTGATAATGTCAAAGAAAAAGTACACGATTTACACTAATAAATACAAGGCTAATAAAATAATTTAAACTTTCCAAGAGATAAGCAATGGTCATTCTGTAGTGCAGTTCTAAATTTCTAGGATAAAATTGCAACCTTTTGCCATAACTAGTTTAATTTAATTACCAATGTAAAATAAAACAAAATTAAATCAAAAATATTCGTCAACATTAATCACTGGCAAAAAACATAAGCTTGTAGTGGCTATTTTGCGATTTGCCACCATCATTAATTATCCTGAAACAAAATTTAAGCGCAAAACAACAATAAATAACATAAATAATACAAGAATCTTTTGACCAAGAAAAGGATAGAAAAATCAGCACTTAAACAAACAATTTTATTTAAAAAAATTTACCGAAATGAATAAGCGAATTCATCAAGTACATAGATGGAAGAGACCGGGCGATCAATTATGCTTAAAACGGTAAAATTTGAGATAATAAAAATAAAACAAATGGGCCTTTTTTAGATTTTAAAAAGCTTTTTCGGCAAGAAGAGTGCAATATGCTGTTTTAAAAACGAAATAGAGGATGAAAGAAAAAAGCAAAAATGAGACAGAAAACATTTTTTAAAGAGATGAAAACTACTATAACGAAATCTATATTTTCAAAATCGGGCAAACAGTTATTAAAAAAGTTTCAAAACTTTTTAAAAACCATCTCAAATTAATTTTTAAATTATAAATGTAAATAAATTTATACCTTAAAAGCACAACACTAATATTTTCATTTGCGCGAAGTTATGCAAACAAAAATTTCTAAAATATAAAAATAATAATATAATTTTAACTGAAGACATACTCCAAAAATAATAACAACTACTTGAATTATAAACGTTTCAAAAAGGCAAAAAAGTTTGATCGCTTGTAACACAAATTGCGATTCAGTCAACTGAAAATTCAACAAACGCAGTTCAGCCCAATTAGACGAGAATCAAAGCCCATGTTAGATGCCAAAAAAACCAATTGTTATATTTGTTATTTTCTATTTTATTTTATCGTATAACTCTTTTATTTGCAGCAATAGACTATTAAATAATCTACTTTAACAAAGTTACAGACAAAAAACCTGCCAATTGATGCAAATAATTCTTAATTATACAATTATCTTGAAATACACAATCAAAGTCTTTTACCAATACTGAGCAATTCATCGTCTAAGAGACGGGAATGCACATTCAATATTCACGTTTCAAAAGCTTCAATTAAGGAAACATTTGACATTAATAATAAGAATTAATCCAAAACTTAAAATAACTTAATTTACCCAAGTTATTCAGGTTATGTAATAAATATACCAAGATTATACGAAACAATTTTTGAGTAATAAAAAAATAGCAAATTTAATCAAAAGAATTAAATTTAGTAAGCAAAATATTTAAAGAGTTAAATCAATAAAATAAAAAAACACACTAAAAGCGTTTATGATTTAATACGTATTTATTTACTTTCAAAGTGTTTAAATCAGGGCTGCCATTTTGCCTCGGAAACCTGGGATTTACCACGTTTTGGGGTTTTTTTCCCACGGTTTTGCCACGTTTTTTAAAGCTGGCCCGTTTTCCACGTTTTGGGGGTTTTTTGCCACATTTTTTTCATGGTTTAGCCTCGAATGGACTTTCTCTCAATTTATTGGATATATTTTAAAAATTTGTAAACATTTTGCCAAATGTGGTCCAATTTTCTTAACAAATTACATCAAAAAATTCAAAATTTTCTCGGCGGCGCCTATCGGCACCGCTGACCACCTACCCGCGCCTCCAAAAGAAGCAGAATTCAGACAAAAAAAAAGTTGCATTTTTGAAAATTCCTTAACAATATGCAATATAAAGGGTAAAACTTACACTCTTAAAATCAGCTTTTTATGGGAACGCATCTTTTGAATGCCTTGCTATCAAGTTCAACTCAGATTTAACTTGCCCCCAAGCCCATAATGACTTCTTATCTCAGCCAAATTTGCTCAAGATGGTGAAAAGTGTTAATAAAATGCTAGTTAATAATTGTTCGAGCAATTTTATATTAAATTAAAGGCTTAAAAAATTTCCACGTTTTTGGAAAATTTTGAACTCGTTTTCCACGTTTTTCGGTTTTGGACATGGCAGCCCTGGTTTAAATGCCAGATGTTTTTAATATAAAGTTTCATTAACGAATACTATTTAAACTCAATTTAATATGAACATGAATAAATTATATACTTTGATCTATTATCGCGACCAAAATTTAAAATATAATGAAAAATAACTGCTTGAAAAAAGAATAGAATAAAGAAGGATATTATGTATAAACGGCCAAAACAAAAGATATGGTCAAGAGCTGCTAAAAATACTATAAAAATGCACATGAAAATGTAAAAAAACAATAATGCAATAATCATATTTTAAATAAAAAGAAACCTTTTTAAATAAAAGTGTATATGCTTATCAAAAATAATGTTTAATTATTTAAACTTTATTAAAGTAAATAAAAAAAAAATATATAATAAAATAAAAATATATCAGAATAAAACTAATTTTATACAAAAAAGTATTTAATAATTTAAAATTTTACATTTAAATTGATCATTTTATGCTAATAAATTCACATATTTATATATTATTAAAGATAATCCGAATATACGCCGAAAGAAAATTTACAATAAAATTTCAACAAATAAATCAAAAATATGAAACATTTAATGTAAATGTTTTTATTATATAATAAAATAAATGAAGGCTACATAATACTTAACAGAAATAGAACTGATATTATTTAAATAATATTTGTATGTCTCGACTACGCAATTTTAAAATTAACACATCGCTTTCAAGACAAACAAACAAAGGCGGTTCGCACCAATTATAATAAGAATAAAAGCATTTTAATGAATGTTTCATCAGAACATTTAAAAAAATAATCGAATTCCGTTATTGACATAAACCTAAGCACTCACTACCTTTTTTGAACTGGTTTTGCTCAGCAAATATAAAATACAAATTTTAAAAAAACTTATAAATAATTTATTTCATGACAATATATGCCAACTAATTAAATTACAATCTAGTGAAAAATTAATAATAAATTCAATTCATTAATTAAAAGCCTCAGGATCACTTTAAACCCAAAAAATTTGTCATTTGACTGTTTTAGGCCCTTTATTTATATAATATTTTCTAATGTCTCTTTTTGGTTAATCGATTTCTTGTTTGGGTATTTAACAAATATTTCATTTCGATTTTGATTAACAAGTTTAAATTATTTAAAAAGTGTTGTTTTTTAATACACAAATAATTTTTAATCTTTGAAATTCCTTCTAATTTTATTTAATTTAGATTTTTAAAATTTTTTTAGAGGCTGTTAAAACTTTTTAAGAATTTTCATGGCATTGGAATCATCGCTACAGAGTTATTTTTTATTTTTATAGGTAATAGGTCGAGCATCGAATTTTAACCATTTAGTGAAAACTTCTCATATTATGAAAAATCGGTAGGCCAAGGCGCCGTCGAGCTCAAGCAGCTCAGCCGCTGGTGAATTCATTTTAGCTAATTTGCAATTCTGATCCTTACGATTTGTTAAAGTAAAGCTAAAATGGATTTTTTTAAAGATAATAAATTTAAATAATAATTTTTTGGTATGTTGTATTTTAATCGTAAAAATTATTAGATTTATAATTTTTATGCTTGCTTAACTTCTGATAGTTGTAAATAAATACTTTAAAAAAACAAAAGTATTGAATTTAAAAAAATATATATAATGATAATTGTAATAGCATCCAAAATTTGGATAGTGAGCGGAGATGCATGGGCACCACAGGAATCTCTAAAAATTTTTTTAATTTTTAAAAATCTTCACCAAACAGATGAAATGAAAGTATAAATTCGCAAATTGTGAATAAGTTTAAAAACAAATTTTTTTTTTTGTTAGAATGAGCAACAAAAGTCTTCGTTAAAATCTCACCCAACATCGGAACAAAGTCATTTTATAAACTGCAATCATTTACAAAATTAACATCTTATAAATGAATTAGGAAAATTGCAAGTTTAAACGAAAAAACTAATAAAGGTTTAAAAAATAAATTAACATCTAGCTTTATTTTGTTATTTAATGCAATACGTATATTTTGAGTTTATTAGGATTGGATTAAGCTGCTATTCAGATAGTGTAAACTGACGCTTATATAATATATCTTTGAATTAATAATATATTTAAAAAATTCAATTCTTGTGAGGAAAGTGAGGAAAGCTTCTTTTGCCGTAATCATAACTATTCAATTTAAATTGGCATGCTCTTCAATAATTTTGTTTAACTTTAAATTAAATTGACTCAAAGCTTTAAATTAATAAATATGTTATTTTTATGAAAAAAACCAAAAATCATAMGCACAAAAAATTCTTTTAAGAGAAAAGATTAGTTATCTGTTGTACGATATGATTAAAAAATATGGGTTAGGTTCGCTTTTAATATTAAAAAAACATAAAGAGTTAAAAAATTTTCAGAACCAAACGGGCCGTTACAAAAGGCATTAATATTATTTAAACAAAATCTTTAAATACAATTTTTCATTTTCCACAAATTACCCAAATAGTATTATTTATAAAAATCATACTWATATCCCAAATACATATAGAGCACCGTTTGGACCGCTTAATATCAGCTAATTCCAATTTTTAGTAAATGATTTCTGATATAAAAATTTTTTAATATATAATATTTTATTTTTCTCGCTAATTTACTGCGGCATAATATAATAAAATAAAAACCAGAAAGCATTAATAGTAAAGAATAGGCAAAATGTTAGCCCCCGGGTGGGACTCGAACCCACGTCCTCCACCCAATCCGTGGCAGCTCTTCCAACTGAGCTACCGGGGCGTCCCATTAGCCTTCTTCTTTATGGATGATCTTTTGCCCCCGCCATAGGCGTTTTAACCGTTCACTTCCACCCAGCGGAACACTCAAATCCTTACATAATTTATAACACAAAGTGAATTTTGTTTAAAAATATTTTAAAAACTTAAATCTCTCAATTTAATAGCACACAGATTGCACGCACGAAGCTGGACATGTATTAGCCTCCTGGCTGCAATAAATCTGTCGGTATCATCAATACATACAAAATAATCTTCAATTGAAAAATCTTTTGAATAGATAATAAAAAACAGACGGGAATTAAATTAAATCTTTTGAAATAAACAATTTATAAAGAAAAATAAAGCGGCTGAAATGAGAAAAAATTAAGTTTGTCAAAATTAGAATTTCAATTGGAAAGCCATTAATGATTAAAATTTCAAAAAAATCTAAATCTAAAAAAATAAAAAGTATCAATAAATTTAAACATTCAAAAGTTATGAAAAAATGAGAATAATCGTCAGATAAAATGAAGAAGTATAAACTCCAACAATATAACAAAACAATACCCTTACAAATTAACATAATCACGATCAATCTCATTTGTCATGACTTAATGCGAAGGTCACGTAAATTATCAGAGTTGATAACTGTTTATTACACTTCTTTTTGTAATTGAAATATTTTCCATTAAATTATATAATATTCAATAATAGCAAATGGAGATTCGGCTGGAATAATGTATCTAATGTAAAATAGAGCTAATAATATCAAATTTAGCATATAACCCAAATATTATAACTATAAACTTCTTCTACTATTTTTATTTAAAAATAAAAATTTAAGAAATATGTAAATTATACTAATTAAAACCAAAATATTAAATAAAACGCGGTAATTAAATCTACTCTTTTATTTACGTTTCAAGAAAAGCATTCAAGTTCCAAAATTTTGAAAAATCTACAAAAAACATAAAAAAATAAAAAGAATGTTAAAAATCAATTATATTTGCGGCATAAATTATTGTTAAAAAATTTAAGTATTTTTATTTTTTTTTAAAAACATCTTTTTAACTTAGAAATAATAACTAATTTTTGAATCAGCCTATTTAAAAATTATATTTAATGCATTTTAAAATATTTTTATATTCAATCAAAATTTAGCAAATTATCTCAAAAATAAGAGCCTTCTTACACTGAACACTTAGGATATGCATCCTGCTTGCTCATGACAAAATGAGACAACTACAAGGAACTGTTAATCAGCTACAAAACTGAAATTTCAACAGGGAATAATTAAAAGCTATTTTTCAATTTGAATTTGACATATCAAATCTGAATTAGTTTCTTAACTAAAATTTATGAAAAATAATTTAAACTTAAAAATGCGTGTGTGTAAAAAAAAAGTCAACAGATTTTAAATTACAAAATTAATTAAGAACCTCTGACAATACAAAAATAATTTAAGCACAAATGTTGTTGCGCGAGCCTGAGTAAATAACGACTTTGACAGATGAATTTTTAATAAATGACAAATTTTAAAGAATTTAATTACAACAAAAACAAACAACAACAAAAACTTAGTAAAAAGCTGTTAAAGTTTAACTAAATAAATCTAGTAAATAAAGAAAACAAACAGATAAATAATAAAATTATAAAATAATACATTTATTTGATATCTTTTTGACAAATAAAAATATTCTGTCTCATTCATTTATAAGTTCAATTCATAAATATAATTCAAAAAAACTCCACAGACATGTGATTTTATATAATGAATGAAATCTTAAGAGTTTCAAATAAAATAAATGTCGTATATACTGTTACAACAAATAAAATTCTTAAAATAAAAGGTTATATACGATCTATAATTACTCCAGCAAATTACGGGTAGCAAAGGGGCAAAAATGAATCAAGAGGGCATTTAAGTTCAACTATCAATGGTTTGAGGAATGCACAATAATTAATAAAAATTTTGAAAATATTTAAAATAATAAAAACTGAACAAAATCTGAATTTTAAGGATCAAACTTTAAATGTTAAATTTGTAAACCAAAATARGAAAGGTCCGACTGCTATTTTATTGTTTTTATTTCAAAGCATAAAAGAAATCGACGAAATCAAATTCGTTCAATTTACAATTTCAGAATGAATAAAATTTTATTATAAAATATAACAATATTCAAAACTTAATAAATAAAAGAAAGATTAAATGATAACATGTTTTAATATAAACTGATGATATTTAACAAATTTAAAATATTTAATTATTAAAATTGTTGAAAAAGGTATATGGACATTATTAAAATACGCAAATAAGAGAAAAGCATCGGGTATAAATTTGCTAACTGCATTTAATAGATAAAAGCGGTGTCGTCGGACTGAGCCGGCCCGTCCACTAGAGATACGTGGCTGGCTGTCCAATCAACTTCCATTGACTGTACACCCCGTTAATAATTTTTAAATTTAATATATAAATAAACTTTTAATCATACAGACTTTCATTTAAATTGCATWAACTGAATATTGACAAATAAATAAAAGTAGCAAAAATAAACAGGTATACTCAATAAATGATAAAATTAATAGAGGCTGAGATAAGTTTAAATTTCGATTTTCACTAATCATTTATTGTTCAATACAAAGAATAAATATTAATGACATTATTCGCATTTTAGAAAATATATTATTGAAGGCTTTGTAAATAATTGTGTCACTTTTAATAAAAACTAATAAATTAATTAAATATATTAAAAATTGACATGATACTGTAAATAAAATGACAGTGATAGAATAATAAACTTATAAGAAAATTTATAAACAAATTTTTGAAACACACTTTTGTTGCTGCTTGATTAATGCCATATTCGTAGAGGATCGGAGGGGGGGGGGCACAACGGCTTATTGGTAATAAAATTTTAATATTGGCATAACAATAATTTTAATAATCTTAATAAAACACAGCATTGCTGAACGGGCAAATAGTGCGTCGTGCGGCACACTTGGCAAACAGCAACGGATGTAAAAAAAAAGAATTTAAATTTGTGTTTGATTTTTGAAAAAAAAAACAATCTTTTATTAGTGGTACTGAAGAGGTTTGATTTCGACCGTTAGCAGGACAGCGATTCTTCTCATTATAAAATTTATTTTCAAAGAAAAAACTTTTTTTAAATAAACTGGAGATGAAGTTATAAATATCTTGGTAATAGAGATGTACTGCAAATAGTATTAGAAAACAATTAATAAAAATAAAATCTACCAAAAAAAAATCAAGACAATCATACAAAAAAAATTACTAGCTAAAAAAGAGGGTCCTCCAATTAATTGCCAAATTACAAAAATAAATTACTTTTTCCATCATAAAAAATAAAATGCAAATAAGAAATGCATAACGCGGCTCGTCAAAAATAAAACAAAAAAATACATTAATACAAATTAAATCTTTTAAAAAATGTTAAAATAAATTCTATATAAGACAAAACGCTAATTATGCTACAATTCAATAAAGAAAAGGACCTCACAAATGTCACCGCAGCTTAGCTTTTTAATTATATAATTATTTTCAATAAATGTTATTTGAACTTTTATTTTTTAAATATCACATTTAGCATCATAGTATTTTTTAATTATTCCGTTTTTATTTATAACTATCATTCTATTAATTATCCTCATACGCAAGAAACGCTTTTCCAAAATATATTTTAGAAAAATTATTCTATTAAATGAGTTAGTTTGAAATTTTGAAAAACTTTTGGAAATAAGCTGATGATAAATAATATAATTTTTCATCATTGTCCTTATTTGCCATTCTTTAATAGAATTTTCTTTTTTAATGGTTTTGAAATAATTTAAATATAAAAAGAAATAAAACTAACAAAAAACAAACTTTATTTTCTTAAAGACAGCTGCTGCAAAAGCTTTTGTCACAATCACTGCGCTTTTGTCGTTTGTTTATGTAGCCACACATCGTGACTAATAGTGTTAGGCACGGTACGGTATTACCGCGCGGTATTTTTTTCGGTATTACCGATTCGGTATACCGACCGAGAAAATTTAAGAGATTTAGGTATTTTTCGGTATCGGTATTATACCGAAATACCGGTACCGAATACCGACCGAAGAACTTTTAGGATTTCGATATTTTTTCGGTAACGGTATTATACCNTTTTAGGATTTCGATATTTTTTCGGTAACGGTATTATACCGAAATACCGGTACCGAATACCGACCGAAGAAGTTTTAGGATTTCGATACTTTTTCGGTATCGGGAAATACCGGTACCGAATACCGACCGAAGAAGTTTTAGGATTTCGATATTTTTTCGGTATCGGTATTATACCGAAATACCGATACCGAATACCGAAAAAACCCATTTGCCTAACACTAGTGACTATGGCAACAATTATCAACTGAGTTTAGAAATAAATAATGCAAGCAACGCATTTTACGGATCTAATAGAAATGTTTAAAGACTTTATGACTAGTGACCGGATTTTCATGTTTTAACATTTTTTTTTGAAGAATAGGGAATCATGAGAGAAGCCAAAAAATAGCATACATTTCGAAAATTTTAGAATTAGAACGTCTCTTTAGTCCATATAAATCCATATTTTGGCTTTTTTGAGAATAAATCCAAATTTCGCCTTTTTTTATAATAAATCCGTATTTTGGCCTTTTTGGTCAAAAATTTTAAAAAATTCGGAGTTTTGTGAAAATTTCATAAGAAAAATGCAATAAAAACGAAAAATGTACCCTTAAAAATCAAAAAATTTTCAAACCAAAAATGCACCCCTAAAAATGATTTTTCTTGGACCAAAAAGGCACCATCAAAGGTCGAAATTTTCTTTAAAATGTTTTATTTTTGATATTTTTTTTGAAGTTATTTTTACGCATAAATTGAGAAGTTTTGGTCCGATTAGCACATTTTTTAGTCCATATTTTGGCACTTTTGGGGTTTTTGGTCGGGGTTTTAGTCCATATTTAACGTTTTTTAGACCATATAAATCCGGTCTCTATTTATGACATAATTTTTAACTTACCTATTTCTAAACTTCTGGTTAAATTCTCAAAATAATTTTGGAAAGTGCAATTTATGATGAACTGTTGCACGTGTGTTGAGGATGTCCGGGGACCCCGAGTTTTCCTCATACCCCCCCCCCCCATTAAAAGAACCTTTTTAATAAATTCTAATATTTTTAAATTAAATACGCGCAAAAAAACGGAATATAATTAATTCATCAATCTTCTGAATTTTTGACTTCTATTTTCATCACAGAGTGCCGAATTCCGTTTGAAGTATGTATTAATGATGCCCATAAATGATTGATTACAAATGATTTAAATGATGCCGTGTCAACTCTGGCCGTTAAAAGCAAGGATGGTTTTTTTAGAAAGAATGGCCATTAACCGATTATTTATGAACATTTTGGCCCATTAAAATTAAACAAAAATTACAAATTTCGATATTTTTCAAAATCTATTTTTTTCAAAATTCTCCAAACTTCAGCAAATTTGGTAGTGGTAAGAAGTGAGCACTAGAAGCATGTGTGCAAAATTTGGTCACGAAATATTAGCGTTAGCCTGTGTTAACAATTTTTGTTTGGGGGATTTTCAAAGCATTTGGTTCCCGCTGTCACCTGTTGGGACATGAAAAAATTGGATTTTTCATTGGCTTCGGGTCGAGCAATAAGATTTTTTC
>MEIZ01000142.1:150290-161799 GCA_001723225.1 Globodera ellingtonae | reverse complement strand
CCCCCCCCCCATTCCATGCGGGGATCAACGGCTACCGGTCCGAGGTCGAAAGGGGTTGAGTGCCAAATGCTTTATAACTTTCTACAACCTAAGCCCATTAGGTTAACATTAAACCAAATGAAAGCTCTCGATGAGGAGAAGCAATTAATAAGCAAACACTAAGCGATCTGATAATTATGAAAAAAGTTATGGCCAGAAAACCTCCAAAAATGGCCATTTTGGAGTTTTTTACTTTTTTGGTCATAACTTTTTTAAGCATTGCCCGATCGCAAAGTTTTAATTTAATGATAACCCTATCTTATCGCAAGCTTTCATTTGGTATTATGTTCGACCTAATCGGTTTAGATTGAAGAAAGTTACAACACTTTCGAGCTTCGGACAATTCGACCTTCGGATTGGATGCGCAACGGTGCAAAATTAACCCTTTAAGAACTAAAAAGGAATAGCTTTTCAAGAAGGAACTAATTTTTTACGTTTTTCTTAAAATAAAGCCCTCCTCCCTTGGAATAGGTCCACTTTATTGGAAAGATTGAAAACAGAGCCCCGCGGACACTTTTATTGGTAATAGTTTGGCTGTTGCTCACATTTTTTTAAAAAAAAATTAAAAGTTTTCTAAGTTGAGAAAAAAGGAGTTTCTAGGGGTTTTCGGGGGCATAGAATCGAATATGACATTCATTGGCATCAATTCCGAACCCCGGACCTGAATTCGAACAATTTTCGAAAAAATCAAATTAACAACCGATGGAAAAAGGAACAATGGATGAAATGATTGATCGCTTCGGGGCAAAGGGGGGAACAGGATGAAGCAATTTGGGCGGCTTATTGAAATGGATAAAGTGATCAATAAAAGGGGGGGGGGTAAAGTCCAGCGCAGTTCTTTGAGGGGGCAAATACATGGAGAATGTGCCCTGAAGAAACCCTTACAACTTAAAAATCAAAACACGGCAACAAAACAATAAGTGCCAAGCTCGTCAAGGAAGTCAATCACTTCAGTACCATCTGATCACAGTCTCTCTCTCCCGCATCGTTTTCACTGTCATCCCGATGATGATGACTTTTTCGTTGCCGTATTGTCCGCACTGCCGAGCTGTCCGTACACCATGAAGATGACGATAATGATGATGATAATGAGCGCTCAGTTTTCTTCACTTTTAACTTTGCCTCCTCACATGGGTCCTGCACCGGCTCCAACTCGTTCAACTCGTCCGGATACATCTTCACCATCGGGTCACGAATCAAATATTTGTAATGAAAGAATATTTTGGCAACATTTTTTTCTTCATGCATTTTCTTTATAATGCTTTTATTTTCAAATGAGCACCCTAGCAACCGTTTGTTGCCCACCTGTTTGCTATATTTTCTTTTTATCATTATAACCTCCTTGCATATCATTTCCATATCTGAAAAATATTATTGTAAATTGTTTTTTTTATAATTTTTGTTTTGCGCTTGTCCAAAATCTGAAGTATTAAAATGGTGCCCAAAATTGTCAAACTCAAATCCAATAAATATTTTAGAAAAACTGGCCTACGCCAAGCTCCTGAACGCTGTCCCAATATTCTTCTAAAAAACATTTGTTCGACTGCTTCAACTCCGCAATTTTTTGCGTTCTCACGCTTTCAGTTTCATTTTCAATTAACTTTTCATTTTGCATTTCAAACTCATGTTTGGTGTTTAAACGTTCTGCAATTTTTACTCCATCTGTTTTATATATGTTCAGGTAATTCCTAATGCGATATCCCTTCTCTTCCAACAACAACTGATTCAGAAAACCCTTCGGCGAAATCATTGGGGCGGGGGCGTTTGAAAATTTGGATTCATTCACAAAGTCGAACTGAAATTATAATTGATTAATCAAATTTATTTGTTTCGCACCTTAGTGTCAAAGCCTGCGGCTTCTCTAAACCCGAATAGAACGCGGTAAGCGGCTTTAATCGCTTCCATTGCTGAGCTCAATTGGAGTTCGCGGCCACCGCCCGTCACACGGAACAGCGGCTTCTCTTTTTCTTTAATTTTATTGGCCCTAATATTTGGTGAAATTGCTGAACTCGACGCTCCTTCATGTGACTCCCGAAGGTATTCATTAGCGGCAAATGCCTTCACTTTCCAACTTTCACAAATTTGTCTCAATTTGTCCTTGTCTGTTACGCCAATTTCGTTTGGTTCGATCTCCACCTTATCGCAGTCCCAATTTTCCATCATCGTCCGCCAAAAGAACCGTTTGCTCAGTTCCAATGCCTTTGCCATGTCCTCCTCCTCCGGCGTGCCGTCTTCGATCACCTCAACAGAAACTGAGCAGCCGATCATGGTGATCAGAAGCAGAATGGGCAGCCAATCTTTTGGAAAATGAGCCATTTTTAATGGAGCTTAGTTTTGTTTATGCTTCTTCGTTGGTGAAATGCCTRTTTATATTGCACAATTTTCGTCAGTAGTTTGTTTGTTTATGACGAAAGTGGCATTATAGTAATCGATTATGTCCATCTTTCAATAAAATTATTTTTTATATATAGTTTATAAAAAAATGGATTATAATGATTGATTAAATCATCCAACTTCCGCTTGGTCCAGCCAGCAGAGACGCATGTCTCAACAACAACAACAAAAACAGGCCTTACACAACATATTAACAAATGGGCACTGGATCTGGAAGAATTTAGGGGTGAATTTGGCCAAAAARGCCTAAATCAGCGAAAGCATTCAAAACCCAAAGCAATTCTTTAYTTTCTTTTTCAAACTTTTCTTKGTTTAGTTTTMCAACAAATTCTTCTACACTGAATTTTTGTTAATTATTTTTAATAATTTTCAATTTTAACACAATTGAAGAATCAAAGGTTTATTTTGATCTGTCTTATTTTTGCGTTTATTGAGACCTACTTCTCCCATTAAAAAATTCAGAGACAATTTTCAAAGTCCAGTGGCACATACTCTCGAAAACATACGAAATAAATTTAAAACGAATCGAATGGTCCGTACGGGCTGAATTCAAATTTAATACTTCAACTCTGGCCTGTGGGCCATTAGCAAGCAATACCAAAAAATGGTTGTCGTCGGACCTTTTGTCGTCATGCCGAAAAAAAACCACCTCATTTTGACAGCGGTTGTCATTTTTAGTCTGGGCCCCATGATACACATTTTCGAAATCTTCCACCAGATCCAGTGCCCATTTGTTAATATAGTGTAGAGTAGGCCGGGATCGGGTTTTGGTAAAAACCGGGATCGGGATTTTTGGTAAAAAACCGGGATCGGGATTTTTGGTAAAAACCGGGATCGGGATTTTTGGTAAAAACCGGGATCGGGATTTTTGGTAAAAACCGGGATCGGGATCGAGATCAGCATATGAACCGGGACCGTATCGGGATCGGGATTTCACTTTTTCAAAAATCGGGATCGGAGTTGCTGAACCCAGCGGAAGTTGTTGGAAGGCGTGCGGACTGAATGCAGACCGGGGCAATAACTGAGTTCAGACTTAACCAATTCAGACAAATTAAAACCCATTTGAAAGCTTGTCGAGATGAAGCTATAGTTAAAGCTAAAGTTTTGCGATTAGACAAATCTCAAAAAGTTATAAATAAAGGATGCCGTAATCGATTACTATAATTCCACTTTCGTCATTTGAAACGGCTTCTAAATGCCATAAGTGTTTTTAGAGATTGTAGCTTCTAGAGACCATTTTATAATCTATATTTTCATATTTTTATCCATATTTCGCCATTTTTCAAAAAATTCCTTAACAAAAACGAAAAATACACCCCTAAGGATCGACTTTTTAAAAATTTTCAAAAAATGCACCCCAAAATTGACTTTTTCGCAACTAAAAATTCAGCCACCAAAAATTATAAATTTTTAAAATTTTCAAAAATTTTTCTGAAATGCCTTTAATTTGCATATAAAATTTTTTATTGCTCTTATTAGTTCTATTAGGAAATCTTGCCCATTTTTTGCAATATTTAAAAAGTTTTTATCCATATTTTATGGCCATATTTCGAAATTTTTTGTCCATATAAATCGCAGCCTTAGGCATAACATAGTTAAATTGTGCAATATAGTCATTTCACTAAAAAATAAGCCTTACAAATTAGCAAAACTAAGATGCATTAAAAATGAAACATTTTCCAAAGGATCTTTTAAGCATTTCTAACGATACCCGAGAGTCTCAGTCGAGCATAATAAATATTAAAATTATTGTTTTTAATAATTGGTAAAAGTGCACAACAATTTTACAACAAACGTTTTATGGACACGGAATTGCAAATCGCTACAAGAGCTTTGTGCTCTCCTGTTAATCCAAGAACTTATAACTGGCACAATCCGGAATTATGTCCAGACAATTAAAAATACTCAATAATAATCATAATAAAATCCATGTTACCAAAAAAATCAGATAGCTTAAAAATTGTGCATATTTTTTTTTGACAATCCCGGCATTTTTGCCACGTCGGGTTATTCCGAACCGGGCATGCCGTCCCCAACA
This sequence comes from Globodera ellingtonae, assembly GCA_001723225.1. Taxonomy (NCBI): domain Eukaryota; kingdom Metazoa; phylum Nematoda; class Chromadorea; order Rhabditida; family Heteroderidae; genus Globodera; species Globodera ellingtonae. Next base: position 157,328 of record MEIZ01000142.1, on the reverse strand, counting down.
AAGCGATTCCCAACATTTTAATTCCCGACCCTGATGCGCATAAAACTTTGGGCCCCACACGTCCGGCCCGTTCTCTTATACACATCTAGATGTGTATAAGAGACAGTGCCCGGGCATAAAACTTTGGGCCCCACACGTCCGGCCCGTACATGTCGACCCTAACAAAACTGATCCCCCCGACTTATGCGCGATTATTTTACATTATTGAATTTTATTAAAAACAAATAGTTTTTTGAGTCTTGGACACATAAATTTCATAGAAAATTGCATGACAAAATAATCAGATTCGATCTGATAGAATCCATCATTATACAGCTCATTTGTAGAACAAAAAGACGCGATTTTAAATTCGTATCGTATTCAAATAAAAATTTTATATTAGACTTTTGAATTATAATTTGTAAACGATAGAGAGGCAGGGTCGCCATAGTGCCTTATTTGTCAGGTTTTGCCTGATTTTTGGGTGTTTTCCTGATTTTTTCCCGATTTTTCAAAAATGTGGAAATTTCACTGAAAAATCCCAAAATTTAGTTAAATATTGGCCAAATGTCGTTAAAAAGTCTTCTCTTTTGTTCAGTTAATTTAAATTTTGAGATCGGAACCCTGAGTTAAGTACGGCAAAAAGTATCATTAATACATTTTTGGCATTAAATTCGTATATTTTGACGCCTAAAAATCGTTCCTGATTTTTCAGCAGCTATTCCTGATTTTTGGGTTTTGCCGATGGCCACCCTGCAGAGAGGGCGAGAATTCCACGKCCCTCGAGGGGAAGGACATCGATATGCCCGGCGGGGCGGGCCTTCCCTGACTCAAAGTACATTGATCATTGATCGGCTCTCTCTCTCTACATATTTTGCTTGTAATTGGATGTTTGCTGTTGATGTTATCATCAAATGAAATATGTAGTTTTCTCAATTAAATAGCATCGATTTAATATTTTTTTAATAATTTAATTCTTAAAATGTGTTACACCTCTCGGCACATTTATGCCCTTCTCAGTGAGCTCCGTTGTCGCGCCCCGTTGGTGCACTGCTTGACCAACCAGGTGGTGAGCAACTTCACCGCCAATGTACTGCTCGCGCTTGGCGCTGTACCAGCCATGGTTTTAATGATAGTTTTTTGAAATTTAAAAGACAATATAAACTTTTCATGTAATTGATCCGTCGGAAGTGTCCACATTTGTTGCCAGCGCCGATGCCCTCTCAGTGAACATTGGCACTTTGACATCAGATCAGAAATGTGCCATTCAAATTGCCGTTCGAAGTGCCGTTGAATCTGGACGTCCGTGGGTATTGGACCCGGTTGCGGTTGGCCATACGCTGCCATTCCGAAGCCAATTTGCTGTGGAATTGGTCGAATTTTATTTTTAAATTTCAAATTCTTCAGACCTAAAAATTTTCAGTAACCCTTTAAAAACAGATTCGAGAATGGCATCCGACGGCCATCCGTGCCAATGCCTCCGAAGTGATGGCATTGGATGGAATGTTATGGCGAGCTGTTGATGATGTAGAACATGGAATGCCAGCTGATGTTGGTGGTGGACGAGGCCCGAATTCGAAGGTGGAAAGTTCTGCGGCGGTGGAACATGCAAAAGTATWTAATAAATTTAATAATTATGTTAAATTAATTTGTGAATATTTATTCAATACCTTCTTACTAGAGTTGAGCGGGAGCAGGACTGAAATTTGCGCCCGGTTTTTTGTCAAAACTCATTTAGGTATATGTTCCCTGCTTTTTCCAAGTCGTTATCAAATTTGGCACTAGAGATCGGACCGAYCGAGATTCTCGATCGTAATCTCTGAAAATCTCGCGAGTTTTTTTGAGATTCTCGATCGATCAATTTTTACCGAGATTTTTTAAAGATTTTTCAGTGATCTCGATCGTTTAAATTTTTTTCGAGATTCTCGATCGTAATCTGATCGGTCCTCAAGTCCGATCTCTATTTGGCACCCTCTTAACAACTAATTAAAACTTTAAATTTTTGATAAAAAAACTAAATTTTTTGCAGAATTTGGCATTGTTCAGCGAAAGTCTTGTCGCGATGACGGGTCAACAGGACTTCATTGCGGATCACTGTTCGAATGCGATYATTAAGCTGCACAACGGCCACCCGCTGATGGCCAAAGTCACCGGCATCGGATGTGCCCTTTCTGCCAGCCTTGCGGCATTTCTGGCAGTGGCCAAATCGGCGGACGACAGACGCCTCGCCTGTTTGACTGCTCTGGCTGTACGTTTTAGGGGTCTAGCCATGAAGAAATGTGATCGATCACACAAGCCCAAAAATACCGGTAATTAGAGCAAAAATTATCAAAATTAATTTTTTAATTAACAAATTTAAAAGGGACCAGAGGCGCCGAATGGCACCGGCGGGAAATTTAATGTAAAATTACACGGAAAAATCAAATTTACCGGAATAGTGAGAGATCAACCAACGTTCCGACAAATGCCCTTAAAAAGACCAAATCGCCTCTGGCACTATGCCAATTTGCATGTCCAATAAGGTCACTGCTGTTGCGGGCGAACTTGCGGCAGAAGAGTCGCGCGGACCCGGCACATTTGCCGTGGCATATTTGGACAAATTGGCCAACCTAAGCGAGGATGAGCTGGAAAGGCTGCAAATTTCTTGGATGGGCGGTTAATTTTCTGTTTTTTATTTAGAATAAAAACATTTGATGATTTGTCCATTTGTTTTATTTCATTTTGTTACTTTTCAAAATTATTGTGGCATTATGCCCTTTGGCGTTATGTCATCTCATGTTGAAAATGTATCCACCCATTCAAAATGTTACCAAAGGACCTATCACTTTATTTGATTGTCGACCCAATTCTCTGTGGGGGCCATCAACAATGCGTGAGGCTGCTCAACAACGTCATCCCCTGCGGCGTYAACATCGTMCAACTTCGGGCCCCCAAATGGCACAAAGGCGCAATTTATGTGCTGGCCAAGGAGCTGTTGGCCATAACTAGGCATGAAGCCGACTTTTGGCTATATGAAAATGCCATTAATTAAAAATTAGGCCAAATGGCATTCCGTTGATCATCAATGATCACGTCGATGTTTCACTTGCCTCGGGCGCTGACGGAGTGCATTTGGGTGCCAACGATTTGCCGCCCGAGGCAGCGCGTGAACTGCTTGGGCCCAATGCCATTGTGGGCTATTCAGTGACCAATGATGCGCAGCTGGAACGTGCCACGAGACTTGGCAATAAAATTGACTATTTGGGGGTTGGGCCGGTCTGTAAAATAGAAAAAACATAATTTATACACCAAAAACGTCATTTTCTAAAAATTTATATTTCTTTAATTTTAAATTGATTTGTTGAAATTATTATATAATTTTGCTTCGATTATTTAAAAGGTGTTTTCAACTCCGACTAAACTTGATCACGCCCCGCCAATTGGTATTCAGAAACTTCGGTCCATTTGTTCAAGGTGAAAGCAAAATTAACCAAAAACAAAACTCTTTTTTAAAATTTGTTCAAATTTCTTCGTGTCAGGACGAAAAAAATGTCAAATTCCAACCAGACAGTTCGCTCTTTGACCGTTTTAGGCATGGTTGGCATTTTATCTGTTTAGGGGTTGGCATGACTGTTTTAGGCATGGTTGGCATTTTGACTGTTTTAGGCATGGTTGGCATTTTATCTGTTTTAAGCATGGTTAGCATTTTGACTGTTTTAGGCATGGTTGGCATTTTGACTGTTTTAGGCATGGTTGGCATTTTGTCTGTTTTATGCGTGGTTGGCATTTTGACTGTGGAATTTTGTCCTAGCGCCAATTTCTGGACCTCCGTCCTTTCCACAGGTCAGTGCACCCGACGGTGGCCATTGGAGGAATAAATGCACAAAAAGCGGACGAAATAATGGCCGTGGGTGCACCCGACGGATTGGCAGTCATTTCGGCAATTTGTGGCACTGAGGACCCGGCACAGGCGGCACGCGAACTGCGCGAGGCAATTGAAAGAGGGCGCGAAATGAGAAAAATGCTGCAAAAACTAAAATAAAAATGCAGATAAAATTTGTTGTTGTTGTTTTTGTTTTAAAATATATTTAAAATTCGTGTCTATACAATAATTGTTGTTATTATATCTTAAGTTTATTCAGCAATGTAATCATTTTTAATTTTAAAAATCACTTTGATTATCTTCTAGAAACATATTTGTTTTTATAGATAATGCTAATCAGTAGTGATGCACGAGACCCAAAATTTACCGAGACTCGAGACCGAGACTTGACCCCGAGACTCGATACCGAGACCCAAAAAACCCGAAACTTTTCTCGAGTCGAGACCGAGACTCTCGTGCATCACTACTAATCAGTACCAGATTTTTTAAATATTTTACCTCTAATTGTTCGATCACAGTGTTTGATGATGTCCGCCCGTCGGCCTATTGTGCTGAGCATTGCCGGTTCCGACCCCTCAGGCGGTGCCGGCATTCAAACGGACTTGAAAACATTTGCGGCATTGGATTCCGAGGGAATGGCAGCCATCACAATGCTCACAGCACAGAGTCCACAGGCAGGTGGGATGCCAACTCACCTTCGAGAAAATATGGCATTTTAATCACATCCAGTGCTCAAAAATATGGCATTTTTATGGCAATTTTCTTAAGGAATTTTCAAAAAACAAAATTTTTTCTTGGGAGGAGGTGGGTGGGGAATTTTGAATTTATGACTCAATTTGTTAAGAGGTTTACAACCAAAATTTTGGAGCACTATTTTCGGGAAATACTCATTTTCTCAAAAAATGAGACTTTTTCACAAAGCTCTTAATATGGCAAAATTATGGCAAGTGGCAAGTGTGGAATATGGCAAAAAAATAAGGCAAATTTCCAAAATTATGGCATTTGCCTTAAAAATAAGGCAATTTGGCATCCGGGGATCATCAAATTTTCTGAGTATATTTTGATTTGTTTAGGCCGGTGTTCGAGCAGTACATGTCCCGCCCTCGGACTTTCTGGGCCAGCAGCTGAACGCACTGTTTGAAGACCGCGACAACTGTGCCGTGGACGCAATCAAAATTGGCGCCTTGGGCAATGCGGCCAATGTTCGCGCGGTGTCAGATGCATTATGCCGTTGGAAACCGACCTATAACATCGTGTTGGACCCGGTCATTGCGGCCACAGCCGGTGGCCACAAATTGCTGGAAACAGAGGCGCTTAATTAAACACTGCCAATATTTAAAAAAAGTTTTAAATTAGGCAATGAAAGCTCTTCTGGACGAACTCGTTCCCATTTGTGCCGTTTGGACACCAAATTTGCCCGAAGCGGCCATGTTTCTTGGCACTCAACAGGCCAAAGATGTGACTGAAATGCAGAAGCAATGCTGCGAATTGGCCAAATTGGGGGCAAAAGCTATTTTATTGAAAGGCATAAAATAATTTGAATTTTGAGAAATAAAAATTCAAAATTTGTCCTTTTTATAGGCGGCCATTTGTCAAACTCTGACGCGTGTACGGACATTTTGTTAGAGGCGGACGGTGCGGAACGCTTTTTTGGCACAAAACGACTAAAAGTCAGTGCCAAGAATGCCCATGGCACGGGCTGTCGACTGTCATCCGCCATCGCCGTCTATTTGGCTCGAGGGCATGGCCTAGGTGAAGCAATACAGTACGCCAAGCGCTACGTGGAACAGCAAATTAGCGATAATTGACTGTGTGGCTTTCAGTGGACGAGTAAATCGCCTCTTTATTGATTATGACGGCTCTTTTGAGTGCATTTTCAAATGCATTTTTGAAACGTTGATTTTAAAAATAAAAAAATGATTTAGTAATCAGTAGAGCTTGGATTATATGACTAAAAAGCGTGAAACATTGACCAAAAACCCCAAAAATTGACCAAAAACCACGCCAAAATATTGATTAAAAAATATGCTAAAACTAACCAAATTAAGTCTTGTAAATGTACTATTTTCATGTTCTGTAAAATTTTATAAAAAATAACAAAAATAAAATTTTTAGAAAATATCGAATCTTTAGGGGTACATTTTTGGTTTGACAAAATTTTTGATTGTTAAATTGCATTTTTTCTAAGAATTTTCGGGAAAGTGCCTAAAATATTGCACTTTTCTCAAGAATTTCCCATAAATGCCAGCGAAATATTGATTTATTCTCAAAAACCAATATATTTTATTGACTAAAAAGTCGCTCTAATTCTAACATTTTTAGAAATGAATGTTATTTCCGGGTTTCTTGCAACAACAAAAAAAATCGGATAAAACCTGAATATACGAGCTCTAGCAATCAGAGATTAAAAAATAAATTTAAAATAAAGAAAAAATAAAGGAGGATGATGGGCGATCGCGTAGGAGCCGGAGCTATATTACAACAACTCGGGTCACCTCGTTGATCATTCCCGACATTCCTTAGCCAACGGAGTTATATTAGAACAACTCGGAAGGTGTCGGGAGAAAGAATCGATCGATATAGAAGAAAATATTCAAAAATTTGATACAAAAGTAGGGGGGGGGGTATTGTTTGAAATAGGGTTGCCACCCCCCGACCCGTCCCCGAAAATATTTGTCCGAGTTTTCCTCTACCCCGACACTTTCAACCCCAAAAAACCCCCGACCCCGCAATTCTCAACCACGGCGTCGGGGTTAAAAACCCTAGTTTCAAATTCTTAGGCTTCTAGTCCAAGGCAGGGATGGGCGCCGAAGACCCAAAAATTTCGGAAGAATTCCGGGGTCTCAAAAAATTTCGGAAATCGGAATTCCGCCCATCCCTGGTCCCAGGCATGGGGGCGGATTGCTAGTCAAAGCAACAAAACCAAATTCTACTCAGCTAACCTGCACAAAAATCCAAACTCAAAATGAGTTCAAATATTTAAAAGAAGTGGAAGGAAGAATGGAAAATGAATTGTGTGTTTTTATGTTGTTGCCCACCCATTTTCCATGGCATTCCCACGAATCTTATTTTGGCCCCTCCCTCTTTTTATGTATCTTCTTCATAGAGGAGGTCAGATTTGAATGTGGCATCCATCGCCTACTCCACCACCTCTGACAATCAATGGTCTCCCTCCCCGGCACGACGCCCAATCCGCA
>MEIZ01000142.1:112208-127035 GCA_001723225.1 Globodera ellingtonae | reverse complement strand
TTTTCCTTCTCCAAGTAATCGGCGGCAAATTTAAAAGGAAAAGCATCATAATGTCCGGACTTTCATTTTAAATGTAAAAAGGGGGAAAGGATTAAGTGGCTCTTTGCGCTAATTATGCTCATTAAAACTCCATCCATCTCAAAAATTCATCTTTTTCGCTCTCTCCCGATCAATTCGAGCGATCATTCCGTCAGTACCATCATCCCGAGAATTGATGCCATTTTTTGGGGTTACCACCAGTGTTTCTCATGAACTAGATTGGGTTTTAAAATGATCCAAAACAGATCAAATTGATTTTTTTTAATGTACCTATTAATTATTTATTTACTTGTTTAAAAAAAATTTAATAGATTATTAATAAATATGAAGAATGTTTCTGCTGAACAACAACGCTATTTGAACTTGAATTTGCTTATTATACTACCATTTTTGGCGCTTTTAACAAAGATTTGCTCATTTCCTATCGACAACGGGCTTATAGATTCAGAACTGATTAAAGGCATGATTCAAAATGGCTTATTTAAACAAAATTAAATTAAATTTTAATCAAAATCTATTACTATTTATATACTTACAAAAAATTGTATTTTTTTTTAAATTTAGAATGTGCATCAAATAACACCGTCGATGTATTGCTACTTTTGGATGGATCCGGATCTGTAGGAGATGGTCTCAGCTATGACTATTTTTGAATAAAAAATTGGATTGATCAGCTCAGTTTAAAGAGTGATCAAAAATCAGATCTGGAAAAACATTGCTCTCCCCCGTTGATCAGACACGTTTCGCATGCAACTTCAATTTGCCGCACTTTTGGCACGGCGGTTGAACATTTCATCAGACGGCACACATTTGGCGCTGATCCAATTTGCTGAATCACCACAGTTGGAGATCACGCTAAACCAGTACAACTGCGAAAGTCAAGTAAAATTTTATTTGAGAAAAATAAACAAAAATTTGAATTTTTTATTCCAATTAATGAACATTTAAAGCTCCATTTTTTGTTGTTATTTTTTATCTTTTTTAATTTAATATTTATCTAAACCCTAGCTGGAATGGGCCATTCAGCGGATTCGGTATTTGGGCGGTGCCACAAACACGGGCCAGGCTCTGAATTTTGCACTGGAAAACGGCTTTCAAAATGCCCGTGGAGGTCCGGTGCCTAAAGGTGGAATTAAGTATATATTAAATTTTTTTTAATATTAATTATAAAAAATAAATATTTATAATTATAAAAATAACTTATTTAATTATATCGGCCTCATTAAAGTGGTTGTTGTTGTTACGGATGGACAATCACAGGACGAAGTGGAAGAAGCAGGTAAAAATTAGATGAAGAAAAAAAAATTAATTTAATTTATTAAATGCAATTAAAAATAAATTTCCAATATAAATTCCATTTAAAATCAGGTTTTATTTTGTTTTAAAATAAATTTGTTATTCATTAAGCACAACGTCTGCACGATGCGCAAGTGATGGTGTACGCAATTGGCGTCACCAACCTGGTCAATGTACGCCAGCTTCACCAAATCACTGGCGATGCCCTCCGAGTGCACACCGTCGAAGCGTTCGATCAGCTTGACAAATCGTTGGCCGACTCCATCACTTGGCATATGTGCCGGACCGATTTTCGTATGAATTTTGTCACATTTAATTTAATTTTAATTGGCAAAAAAGTCATAATTATAAGACGATCAATCAGGCCTAGGCCTTCTGATCAGACCGTATAATATCAACACATTTATTGTATCGATATTGCTAGGGAGTACGGTTTTTTTGGGGATTTTTGTAATTTTTATGGACGTATTCCCCAAGTCTGTTTGGGTGAGGGGGTTTATTCGGTGGATCGTAATTTTCCTAAAATTGCCAAAAAAAAATTTCGGGGACGTTTTGAAGTCGCTCGCTCCCATCCTGGTCAGATCAAAAACATGATCGGAGTTATTGGTGGGTGATCTTCTGATCAAATTATTCAGGGCATCAGACCAGACCATTAAAATTAGGGTTGCTCCCCGTCCCCGAAACCCCGGCGTCGGGCTTTTGCTCCCCGACCCCGACTTTTTTGAATTTTTCGGGGTTTTTGCTGAAAAACCCCGAACCCCGACTTTTTTGGTCGGGGCGAAAACCTCGACCCCGACTTTTTCCGTCCCCGAGGGCTCGGGGACCAACCCAAATTCAAATCACCTGGCAGATAGCCAATTTTTTCATTCAAACGTTACACATTATTAGGTCGCGCAATTTTTAGGTCCCGGCACGCCGGACATCATTTGCGAGCCGGACAAAATTGGTGTGCGCGCAACGACCAAAAAACAATTTGAGGGCAATGTTTTTGTGCAAGACAATTTCCASCGAGCGGAGTGCCGGGCGGGCCCGGAACACTTTCCGGACCCGAAGTATTTATTTATGCCTAAAATTTATTTTTAAAAACTTATATAAATTTTATTTGTAAGAAAATTAATGTTTTGATTGCAATTAAAATAATGCTTCAGTGTCATTGGCATCACAGTGCCGTTCACAAATTGCAATGTACGCAGATACCGATCGGTAAAAATATGCAAAACATTTTAACAAAAAATTTTATTTTAAACATTTCCAGCTGAATCCACGCGGAATTTTTGTTGAGACGACGGTAAATGATCAAAATATGGCATTTTTTTAACAAAATATTACCCTTTTTTAGGTTGTTTTCATGTTCCATCCTGTGTAATTACTTAAAATAATATTTTTGTTAAATAAATTTGTTTCAGTTTTATGACAAAAGTTGACCAAATGGTAAAAATCCAATGCTTTTACATGGAAGCGGAGAAACAAGTAAATGTGCCGATGGAAGTCAGGTCATTTTTGATTTTTAATTTTATAATTAACATTTAAATTATTTATTTTTAGTTAAATTTTTTATAAAATAGGTTCAAAATTTTAGTCAAATCACAACACAATTCTATCAAAAAGTCTACCAAATGCCGCGCTGTGAATACACACTGCGCAAGGACCACCAAAACGGGCCCGTCGTACAGTATGCCGTCCTTGGTACGCATTGACCATATTGCCTACGGTGGTTTTGATACAAGCCTTTTCCTGACCTGATCAGTATCAATTAGAGATCGGACTTGAGGACCGATCGAGATTACGATCGAGAATCTCGAAAAAAATTTAAGCGATAGAGAAACGTTCGAGATCGCTGAAAAACCTTTAAAAAATCTCGAAGTACGAAAAATCTCGGTAAAAATTGTTCGATCGAGATTACGATCGAGAATCTCGATCGGTCCGAAACTCTAGTATCAATCGATATCACTAGTTTACCTCCCTCCCCTTAACAATAGGTCAAAGTGTGTTCCATCGATGGGAGTGCGTGGAGGAGTTGAACGGTGATCAATTCGGAATGCTCGTCCATTCATGCTTTGTACGTTTGGGTAAATACAAAATAGTAAATATGACAGTCGAGAGACTCTTGATGCAATAAAAACTAGTTCGGGATCAGGTTTTGATCAGTTTAACGCTAGACATCATCGATCAGGGGGTTTTACCCAAAATTAGTCGACCATCTGATCAGCTCTCTTGAACCGACAAATTTTGATCAATCTCTCAGGTTGACAATGGTTTTGGTGATCGGGTAGACATTCTGGATGCGCATGGCTGTGGCTTGGATGCCGTATTGTTGCACACTCCCGACTATGACAGCACACTCAGGCTAGCAACCAAGGAGTACCACGTCTTCAAGGTGTTCGTTTATCAAATATTCATGTCACCCTGATCAAAAAGACCTAATTGATCATGTTTCACAGTATGCTGACCGCCCGGTGTTGCAGTTTCAGGTGATTTCTGTCTCAAATTTTGTAATTAAATCCCCCCCCCCCTCATCCGGCATTATTTCAGTGCCAGATCACTCTTTGTCTGAAGCTGGACGGCGGTTGTCTGGGTATCACGCCACCAAAATGTGCTGAAACTGTGCCACGGCACATCGTCGCCGAGCAGTACATCCGTAGACGCAAGTCGAAAAAGCAGCGTAAAGCGCGCACTGTTCATGCATGGAACTCAGTTGGTGGTGAAGCAGAAGAAGTACGTGCAACAACGATGGACGTGTTCACCAGGCCGATTATTGTTGGTTTTTTAAACAATAAAAAATTTATAAATGTTTAGGGAAAACTTTGACAAAACCCTTATTGAATTTTTTAGGGAATCTTTGAAAAAACCCATTTTTCCTTCAGATTGTAGAGAATGAGCAACAATTTGCTAATAAACACAACGCCAACAGCAAATTGGCGTTCAATTCAAACGCCACGTCCGCCCTTTATTCAACGTTATTCTTTGCCGAAGCCCGGCTGGACGGCGGCCTCCTTTTATTGGCTTCAATTTCCATAATTAATTTGACACTTGCAACTATGACGGCATTTTGCTGGTGGAAAATGCACCGGAGGCGTGCCACGTGGACACGAAGAAGAAGCGGAGGGGAAAAATATGATAAATAAATAAAAAAATATAATTTAAACAATAATACCTCAAACAAAAATGTAAGTTAGTTGTTGTATAATTTTAATCGCTTGCGAAAAGTATATCCGGCACAAACTCCGAAANGCTCCGAGCCGGAATGCATCATTCGATCACGAGTGGCGTTGATTTGACGATCATCGCAAATTTTGCGGCTCAATGTCGCGTTGGACCATTTCAGCCTGTCTCTTATACACATCTAGATGTGTATAAGAGACAGGCTCTGAATTTTGCACTGGAAAACGGCTTTCAAAATGCTCGTGGAGGTCCGGTGCCTAAAGGTGGAATTTAAATATATATTAAAGCTTTTTTTTAATATTAAATTATAAAAAAGGCTTATTTAATTATATGACCTCATTAAAGTGGTTGTTGTTGTTACGGATGGACAATCACAGGACGAAGTGGAAGAAGCAGGTAAAAATTAGAAGAAGAAATAAATTAAAATTTAATTTATTTAAAACCTTAAATGAAATTAAATTTCCTTCCATTTAAAATCAGCTTTTATTTTGTTTTCAAATAAATTTATTATTCATTAATAGGGCGGCGATTTATATGGACAAAAAATCTCGAAATATGGCCATAAAATATGGATGAAAAATTGTAAAATATGGACGAAATATGGATAAAAATTTTTTCAAATATAGCAAAAAAAGGGGCAAATTTTCCTAATTAAAGTAAAATAAAAATAAAAATTTTTATATTTAAATTAAAGGCATTTCAGAAAAATTTTTTTGAAAATAAGCAGAATTTTAAAAATTTTCATTTTTTTGTAAGAATTTTTAGTTCGCGAAAAAGTCAATTTTTAGGGGTGCATTTTTAGAAAATTTTGAAAAAGTCGATCCTTAGGGGTGCATTTTTCGTTTTTATTGCATTTTTGTTATGGAATTTTTAAAATATCGCGAAATATGGAAAAATATGGAAAATATGATTATAAAATGGGCTCTAGAAGCACCCAACTAAAGCTAAAAATTACTATTTATGGCATTTAGAAGCCGTTTCAAGTGCGCAAAAAAATATGGATTTCCATATACCTAAATCGCCGCCCTATTCATTAAGCACAACGCCTGCACGATGCGCAAGTGATGGTGTACGCAATTGGCGTCACCAACCTGGTCAATGTACGCCAGCTTCACCAAATCACTGGCGATGCCCTCCGAGTGCACACCGTCGAAGCGTTCGACCAGCTTGACAAATCGTTGGCCGACTCCATCACTTGGCATATGTGCCGGACCGATTTTCGTATGAATTTTGCACATTTAATTTAATTTTAATTGGCAAAAAAGTCATAATTATAAGATAATCAATCAGGCCTAGGCCTTCTGATCAGACCGTATATATCAACGTATTTATTGTACCGATATTGGTAGGGAGTACGGATTTTGGGGGGATTTTGTATTTATGGACATATTCCGCGAGTCTGTTTGGGTGACGGGGGTCTAGGTTTTGTAACTTTCGGTGTCGTAATTTTCTTTAAAATTGCCAAAAAAAATTCGGAAACGTTGTGAAGTCGCTCGCTCCCATACTGGTCAGATCAAAAACATGCTCGGAGTTATTGGTGGGCGATCTTCTGATCAAATTATTAGGGCACCAGACCATTAAAATTAGGGTTGCTCCCCGTCCCCGAACCTCGAATTTTTTTAGTCGGGGTTTTCGTCCCCGACCCCGAATTTTTTTTTTGAATTTTTCGGGGTTTTGGCTGGGAAAAATCCTGAAGCCTGACTTTTTTGGTCGGGGCGAAAACCTCGACCCCGACTTTTTCCGTCCCCGAGGGCTCGGGGACCAACCCAAATTCAAATCACCTGGCAGATAGCCAATTTTTTCATTCAAACGTTACACATTATTAGGTCGCGCAATTTTTAGGTCCCGGCACGCCGGACATCATTTGCGAGCCGGACAAAATTGGTGTGCGCGCAACGACCAAAAAACAATTTGAGGGCAATGTTTTTGTGCAAGACAATTTCCAGCGAGCGGAGTGCCGGGCGGGCCCGGAACACTTTCCGGACCCGAAGTATTTATTTATGCCTAAAATTTATTTTTAAAAACTTATATAAATTTTATTTGTAAGAAAATTAATGTTTTGATTGCAATTAAAATAATGCTTCAGTGTCATTGGCATCACAGTGCCGTTCACAAATTGCAATGTACGCAGATACCGATCGGTAAAAATATGCAAAACATTTTAACAAAAAATTTTATTTTAAACATTTCCAGCTGAATCCACGCGGAATTTTTGTTGAGACGACGGTAAATGATCAAAATATGGCATTTTTTTAACAAAATATTACCCTTTTTTAGGTTGTTTTCATGTTCCATCCTGTGTAATTACTTAAAATAATATTTTTGTTAAATAAATTTGTTTCAGTTTTATGACAAAAGTTGACCAAATGGTAAAAATCCAATGCTTTTACATGGAAGCGGAGAAACAAGTAAATGTGCCGATGGAAGTCAGGTCATTTTTGATTTTTAATTTTATAATTAACATTTAAATTATTTATTTTTAGTTAAATTTTTTATAAAATAGGTTCAAAATTTTAGTCAAATCACAACACAATTCTATCAAAAAGTCTACCAAATGCCGCGCTGTGAATACACACTGCGCAAGGACCACCAAAACGGGCCCGTCGTACAGTATGCCGTCCTTGGTACGCATTGACCATATTGCCTACGGTGGTTTTGATACAAGCCTTTTCCTGACCTGATCAGTATCAATTAGAGATCGGACTTGAGGACCGATCGAGATTACGATCGAGAATCTCGAAAAAAATTTAAGCGATAGAGAAACGTTCGAGATCGCTGAAAAACCTTTAAAAAATCTCGAAGTACGAAAAATCTCGGTAAAAATTGTTCGATCGAGATTACGATCGAGAATCTCGATCGGTCCGAAACTCTAGTATCAATCGATATCACTAGTTTACCTCCCTCCCCTTAACAATAGGTCAAAGTGTGTTCCATCGATGGGAGTGCGTGGAGGAGTTGAACGGTGATCAATTCGGAATGCTCGTCCATTCATGCTTTGTACGTTTGGGTAAATACAAAATAGTAAATATGACAGTCGAGAGACTCTTGATGCAATAAAAACTAGTTCGGGATCAGGTTTTGATCAGTTTAACGCTAGACATCATCGATCAGGGGGTTTTACCCAAAATTAGTCGACCATCTGATCAGCTCTCTTGAACCGACAAATTTTGATCAATCTCTCAGGTTGACAATGGTTTTGGTGATCGGGTAGACATTCTGGATGCGCATGGCTGTGGCTTGGATGCCGTATTGTTGCACACTCCCGACTATGACAGCACACTCAGGCTAGCAACCAAGGAGTACCACGTCTTCAAGGTGTTCGTTTATCAAATATTCATGTCACCCTGATCAAAAAGACCTAATTGATCATGTTTCACAGTATGCTGACCGCCCGGTGTTGCAGTTTCAGGTGATTTCTGTCTCAAATTTTGTAATTAAATCCCCCCCCCCCTCATCCGGCATTATTTCAGTGCCAGATCACTCTTTGTCTGAAGCTGGACGGCGGTTGTCTGGGTATCACGCCACCAAAATGTGCTGAAACTGTGCCACGGCACATCGTCGCCGAGCAGTACATCCGTAGACGCAAGTCGAAAAAGCAGCGTAAAGCGCGCACTGTTCATGCATGGAACTCAGTTGGTGGTGAAGCAGAAGAAGTACGTGCAACAACGATGGACGTGTTCACCAGGCCGATTATTGTTGGTTTTTTAAACAATAAAAAATTTATAAATGTTTAGGGAAAACTTTGACAAAACCCTTATTGAATTTTTTAGGGAATCTTTGAAAAAACCCATTTTTCCTTCAGATTGTAGAGAATGAGCAACAATTTGCTAATAAACACAACGCCAACAGCAAATTGGCGTTCAATTCAAACGCCACGTCCGCCCTTTATTCAACGTTATTCTTTGCCGAAGCCCGGCTGGACGGCGGCCTCCTTTTATTGGCTTCAATTTCCATAATTAATTTGACACTTGCAACTATGACGGCATTTTGCTGGTGGAAAATGCACCGGAGGCGTGCCACGTGGACACGAAGAAGAAGCGGAGGGGAAAAATATGATAAATAAATAAAAAAATATAATTTAAACAATAATACCTCAAACAAAAATGTAAGTTAGTTGTTGTATAATTTTAATCGCTTGCGAAAAGTATATCCGGCACAAACTCCGAAACCCCCCCCCCCCCGACAAATGCCGAATTGTCCTCTCGACGAATTACAATCAAATTATTCGAGAATTGGGACGTTTTGACATCCGACATTTTTAGGGACTTTTGTCCAGTAATGCGGAACCAACCCAAACAACCTCTGTAAGCCTAGGTAAATTGTTTAATTAAAATTACAAATTAATTAAATTGTTTCCTATAAAAACCCAATTCGAGAATTGGGGCGTTTTTCATCCGGCATTTTTAGGGACTTTGTCCAGTAAATACGGAACCAACCCAAACAACCATGTAAGCCTAAATTGTTTAAAATTACATATTAATTAAATTTGTTTCCCATAAAAACACAAAAGCATCGCGTCATTCATTGGTGAAATTAAAGGACAAATTGTTGTTGTGGAAAGAGTGCTTCAATGTGTGGTCAATTCAATTTGATTGCGCGGTAAATGAAAAAAGAAAGAAAATTGATAAGTAAAAACGAAAGTGTAAATTTGTGGTGGACGACCTGAGAACAGAAGCGAAACACGGAAGCAATTGCTGGAATTAAAAACATAAAATTACGGGGGGGGGGGCTGTCCGATGCCACCAATAAATAATTTGTGCCAATATCACTCAAAAACGAGACAAATTTCCCTACTCGACCCAAAAGCGGGAGGGGCATCTCGAGACTCTCGCACAGCCCCAACAAAAATGGCAAAAAAAGAAAGAATAAAAGTTGAGAAAGAATAAACAAAAAAAAGCCTAAAAGAGAGTCAAAAAAGAGAAAAAAAAATGGAAAAAGGAGTTGGAAAGCGCGGCATCCAATCATTCATCATTCAGCTGAAATTTAACAGAAAACGCGAATGACAAAATTAATTAATTAAATTGCATATTACCTTAATTAGGTAATTAATTGTCAGTGCGGTTTACAGACAAATTGTGGCAGGTGTAGTCGAAGTGCCAACAAAATATTCGGAATTCCCGTTTTACTGAACTTTTAACCTCAGAAAACCAGCGGGATTTCCAATTTTCTTTAGACTTAGAGTGCTGATTTTTTTTTTGTATTTTTCTTTAATTTCTTGAATGCAAATTATCGTCAAATCCATTAAAATTGTTGGTTCAAAAAATATCAAAAATAAATAAATAGGTAGGTAATCGGCTACACCTTTCGGGAGAAAAACAAAAATTTAAGACAAAAGCCATAAAATTGACAAACAATCATCGAACATTGTCCAAATTTGGTAGCATTTGGCGGTACATTTACAGAAGCTGTGAAGTAAAAAATTATATTTACAGAGACAAACGCCCTAACTCTTAAGTGATCAGAAAAAATCCTCTGATCTTAAGATCCAGACCTCCGCTGATCGGTGATCGGTGGTCTGATCTGGTACGGGGTTTGGGGCATTTCTAGTTGATGAAACAAAATTCCCAATTTAAAACCAATTTTCTGGACATAAAAAATTCTGAGAAATCGGGCAAAAATTACTTTGGCACTTTTTGAATACGACAAGTTATGGGGGTTTTGTTTCCAAATCAATGAAATTAATGTTTGGAAATGATGGAATTATAGCGCCAATGGTTAAACATTTTTAGAAAAAAAATCATTGGTTCAACCCTTGCGGCGATTTCCTGAAGAGCCAAAATTTTCGCTAAAATTCATAACCTCTAATATAAGCACTGGCCATACACAAATACATAAAAGCAATTAAACATTAAACAATAATCTTAAATATTCAATGTGCCAAATACGGAGGCGGCAAGCGCTGTCCGACGGGGGTGAGGCCGCGCATGGACTGCTGCAGGTGGTGGTTCCGCAAGAACGGGTTGTGATGGTGCCGCAACGGCGTCGGCGATGCGTCAATGTGCTTCAGTGTGGCCTGCTGTTGCTGCTGCTGCTGCTGTTCCGGAGGACTGAACGTGGAGGAGGTGCTGAACTGCTGCTGACCATTCTGAACGTGTTGAACTTGTTGGTGTGGGCAAAAAACGTTTTTGCACTTAATCAAATTCGTAGATTTTTGGACCCGTAAAAAAGCATTGAAAAGTTTTTGACATATACAAAAAAGCCAACCGCTTGCAACGGCCGATGTTGGTAGCCAAGGCGTGGACTTGTTGGCAATGTGCTCTGTGGAGTGTGCTCATGTTGTTGTTGCCCCATCAGCGGACTCTTTTTGAGCATTGCTTGCGCCTGGGGCGGCGCTCGGTAACTTAAATAAAAACATTATTATTTATTTATATAATTTAAAATAAAATTATATTTTTTTTACAGCGGATTCTCATGCATGGTCATCATCATGTTGGTGCCGTTATCATTGGYGCTGCTCATCATCATCGGCGGCTGCTCGGGCGGTTGCTCACGCTCCACGAGCATCGGCGTGGTCACTGTGGCCAACGAGCCGTCAGCGGAGCTGCTCTCCTCCCGATGGGGCACCTCGTCCGGGAACACAACGGGACGACCTGCGCGAGTTTAGAAAACAGAGTAAATAAATGCTCAATTAACCTTAATTAGTTTTAATTAACCCTAATTTGAAAATATAATAAAATAAAAAAGGAAAATTCACTTTTTGACGCAAAATCGCTATATTTGCCGCCCTTGCGGCCCCGCTTATGCTGCAGACAGCACAACAACAGCACAATCATGCACAACAGAAGCACGATCAGGATCAGAATCAGCGGGATCAGCAACGCTCGGCTGATCAACGACGCGCTTCCGTCCGCGCTGTCCGCTTGCCCGGCCGCGTTCCGTTCCGTTGTGCTGGTGACACGCACGCGCATTGTGGCCAACAAATGGCGCGTCTGACAGCGGCCCAGAAACTCAACGCCCACCTGAAGGAGTGTAAAGTTTAAAATCAAAATTTTAAAAAAAAATTTC
The DNA here is from genome assembly GCA_001723225.1 of Globodera ellingtonae. NCBI lineage: Eukaryota > Metazoa > Nematoda > Chromadorea > Rhabditida > Heteroderidae > Globodera > Globodera ellingtonae. Next base: position 115,533 of record MEIZ01000142.1, on the reverse strand, counting down.
ATAATTTTTTAGATTTGCCAAAACGCTTTAGGAGGTTATTTAGAAAATGTTTCTGGTTATGTAAGAATTTTTTTTTAGATTTTGTCAAGACGCTTTAGGCTATTTCGAAAATGCATCCGTTTGTGTAAGTTAGGCTTTAGGCTATTTCAAAAATGCTATGCTTCCGTTTTTGTAAGAATTTTTTGGATTTGTCAAAACTCTTTAAACAATTTAGAAAATGCTATGCTTAATTGTCATAATGCTTTAGAAATTTAGAAAATGCTATGCTTCAATTTTTGTAAGAATTTTTTGGATTTGTCAAAAGGCTTAGGCTTTTCGAAAATGCATCCGTTTTTGTAAGAATTTTTTGGATTTGTCAACTTTAAACAATTTAGAAAATGCATTCTATACGGTTTTGAAATAAATTTTCAAACAACAAAACTGACCTTGCGCACATGGAACTTGGCACCCATCGTCTTCACAAAATCGTGCCGTACACGCTCCGAGCCGGAATGCATCATTCGATCACGAGTGGCGTTGATTTGACGATCATCGCAAATTTTGCGGCTCAATGTCGCGTTGGACCATTTCAGCAGTGTTTGGCCACCACCGTTGTCCAACAATTCCTCCAACTAAATGATTGGCACAAAATTGGCAATCTGAATTAGGGATGTTCGAGAGTCTCGGTCTCGGTTCTCGAACCGAGAAATTTCTCGGGTTTTTTGGGTCTCGCGATCTCGGTCTCGAGTCTCGGTGTCATTTCTCGGTCTCGAGTCTCGGTTCTCGCTAAATTTCAAGTCTCGAACATCCCTAATCTGAATGCATCCATTCTAAGGTTGAAAGATATTTTTTTGTTGGCAACCTTCCAACCTTTTTTAAATCCATACATATAAAGAATTTTTAAAAAAAACCGCACCTGAATTTCTGTGGCAATTCTGGGCAATTTGGCACTTTCTCCAGCGGCCTCCGATTCCGAAATTCGATGGATTGAGGCGCCCAGGCGATAGACAAACTCGCGCAGGAACTGCGGCTGCTCCAAAAAGCGTGCCAACGGCACGTCCAACAGCAGCGAATAGCTGTGTGTGGGCTTTTCACGCGATGTGTGTTCCTTGACGATGACTTGGAACGGCACCGAATTGGCCTAAAATGTGTGAGAATGGCACATCAAAACGGGCACAAAATTCAAAAATTTAATTAAAAAAAGGCATGCCAAGCCTACCTGGCCCATCCGATCTCTGGCCTCCAGGCGGAAGCTGTACTCGCCGCTCTCCAAGGGCACACCCTCAAGCCGATTCTCGCCAGGCAATGGCATCAAAAAGTTTGTGTGATTGCCAATGGCATGTGCCGAAATGGCCAGCCGCGAGGTGGGCCCGTCCTCCGGGTCCACAAACGTGTTGTCATCAATGCTCAGACGGCACAACAGCCGTCGTTGGCAATGGAAGGTCTTCAACGGGTTCAAAACAACGGGCCGCTCGTTGTTGTGCACTCGGCGTGTTGTCCGCCTTGTTGTACTGCTTGCCGTCGTGCTCTCCACTGCAATGGGCGCACGATTCTTGCGCAACACGCCCTCCACAACCTATGGAAAGAAACAACATTTTAAAATGTTTTTTAATATTTAAAGAATGTTAATTAAAATCTTTGATTAATTGATAATAAATTGAAATTCATTAAAAAATATACAAAGCTATTAATGAACATTTCAATTAATTGTAATAAAAATCTTAATTAAAATGCCATTTTAAAAGCCCAACTCGGAAAACGAAGCCGTTCTCGGCAGCCACGCTGATCACATCGTTTGCCTGGTCGGACAACTCGCCGCAGCTGATGTTCAACACCAACATCATACGGTCGTCCGGCCTCTTCATGAGCCCACCGTCCGTCTCCTCCGTGTCCTTCTCGTCCATGCCCTCCTCCTTGTGAATTACCTCCGACACCGTACGGTAACGGCTCAAATAGTCACGTGGGAACACGCGCAAGTCGCTCATGCGCACATCAGCGTCCTTTCGCGTTGCGGAGATTAGCGCTTGCACCGTTTGGCTAAATGTTGAAGCAAAAAATGCCAATGCCAAAATTTAAATTTACACAGAGTCACGCCTTGTATTTTAGCATTTAAAAATCCCGAAACTGACAAAACCCGCTTCATTATGCTCGACCCCAGAATTACCACGACTTTCCCACCCCCGGAGGGATCGGAGCTCAACCCCCGCTTAAAAATGTTTAAAAAATGTAAATATTAAACGCACAATTGTTGCTCGAGTGGCACATTAGTCAGTTTGCGTACATCCATGATTTCCAGCCATATTGTGGAGCTGTCCGACGCACATTGGTCCTCCTCCTCTTCATCAACTTCGACTTCCACGTGACCATCTGTTGAAAATTTAAAAAATGAATGCCAAGATCCTTCATCTTAAAGTAATTTTTTATTAATAATATTATGAATAAAACAAATTTAAGATTTTAATTTTTGGATCCCCGATTATTAGCATAAATTTTGCTTACCGTGGATTGAGATGATGTGAAAGCCAAGGTCGTGCAACTGTGGAATTCCAAARATTTGACGGGCCGTCGTGTTGAAACGGCACCTGTGGCGTTTAGTTTATAGATCAGAGAATCAAAAGTGATCAGATTTTTTATAAATCTGGATGAACAAAACTTTCGATCACTTACCAGCGTGGCAACATTTCTGCATCAACGGCATGCCCTTCGGCGACAGCCAACGTGAATGGGCGTCCAACGAATGCGCGCAGTTGGACGGCCGGCATTGTAGCCTGGATTGGCATCACGAGGAAAAGCGGTTGGAGCAGTATCAGGAGGAGCAGATGAGCCGATGTGGACGATGTTGTTGTTGTTGTTGCCCCGGGGCATGCCTTTTTGGGCCCAGAATTCATTGTTGAAGAAGCCTCAAGTCGATTTATGGCACAGAGATGGTGAAGAAAACGGCTCAAGTGGAATTGTTGTCTTTGTGCGCGAATATCGTCTTGAAAATGAGGGAAAATTAAGCGGATTTTTTATTTTTAAAATCAACGTCTCTTCCGCAAATTACGATGTCAAGTGTCAAAATATTGTCTGGTATAAATTTAAGCATCGAATTTGCGAATTCAGGTTCAGCTATTTTTATAAGCTTATGTAGAACCCCTCGGGCGATAAAGAGGCTTACGTAGAACCCCTCGGGGGATAAAAAAATTTTTGTTCAGAAGAGAGTGGCGGAATGTGAATGTGGTAAATGATGGGATCAATTGGGAAGATAATGGGGATAAGGGCTGAGAAATGTGGCTAAAAAAGGCAGTGCACAACAACTAAAACTACAGCTCCGATTGGATTAAGCCGAGCTTGGGAATAGCCGGCG
>MEIZ01000142.1:43402-58113 GCA_001723225.1 Globodera ellingtonae | reverse complement strand
ATCCAAAAGACGAAGGACGGCTTGGACAATCCGTTCGCATGCGACGAGCAGTCGCCGGAGGAGTTGATCTACAATTTGTTCAAAATTCCCAACAAATCTGACGCTTCCATCGGCAAACTGATCATGGTTTTAAACAAATTTACTAATTCAATTTTTTTTAATAAATATTTAAATGTCAAATTAAGGTGCTYAAAAATTATGGCCTTCAAGAGAATGATCCCCGGCTGGCGCCGATGATGCGCAAAATTCGCGAAATTGAAAGTGAAAAGGAGGAGCGAATGAACGAGGCGCGCGACCCGAAGCATTGGAAGATGAGCCACAACGACTTCACGAGGGTCATCAGCGAATCGTGTAAGCCCCTCAAAATGTTTAAATTAATAGAAACAAAAATAATTTTAATTTTATTATTAATTTTTATTCTCAAATTTTTAACAGTGTCTCTGATTGTGCAAACTTTACAAAATGACCTCATTGTGCCCGCCTGGGCCCATTTCTGTTCCATCATCAAGGAAATCTACACGGAGGTATTTAAATGATGTATATTTTGGAACAAAAATCAAATTAAATTTTTTGAGATTATAATTATTCTTGATATTGGGCTTATTATTATGAAATAGGAAAAGCTTCTTTCAGTGTATACCAATTACGGATGGAAAAGTGGCCAATTATATTCCACAATTGGCCCGAATGTCACCAAATTATTGGGGAGTGTCTATTTGCACGGTTGATGGGCAGGTTAGAAGAAATAAATTAATCTTTTAATTATATACAAAACAAAATTTAATTGAAAAATCTGCTAATTGAAGCGGATCTCTTTTGGCGACAGCAACGTTCCATTCTGTGTACAAAGTGTTTCAAAGGCACTCAACTACAGCATTGGTTTGTAGTCTCAAATTAAATTTTATTCTTACAATCTTTTGGTCACATATCCATTATAAAATGTTGTTAAATTAGGTTGCAATAATTATTGTTTTAAATATTTTAATGTTATTTTTTAATTATTTATTTAATAATTATTCTTACAATCTTTTGATCACAAATCCATTATAAAAAAAATGTTGTTAATTTAGAAGGAAATAATATTGTTTTAAATATTTTAATGTTTATTTTTTAAATTATTTATTTAATAATTATTATTACAATCTTTTGGTTATCAATCCATTATAAAAAGTTGTTACTTTAGGTTGAAATAATTATTGTTTTGAATATTTTAATGTTTATTATTTAAATTATTTATTTATAATTATTCTTACAATTTTTTGGTCACAATCCATTATAAAATGTTGTTAATTTAGGTTGAAATAATTATTGTTTTAAATATTTTAATGTTTATTATTTATAATTATTCTTACAATCTTTTGGTCACATATCCATTATAAAATGTTGTTAATTTAAGTTGAAATAATTATTGTTTTAAATATTTTAAAAAATGTTTATTTTCTAAATTTTCAAGCCGCGTCTGAGATGGGCGCGGAATATGTACACCAGTATGTGGGTCAAGAACCGTCTGGCCGTTTGTTCAACGAAATTTGCTTGGACCCAAACAGTTTGCCATTTTTGATCACTTCCAAAATGATCGCTTGTTGCGTCAACAGATAAGCCGCACAATCCGATGGTAAACAGCGGTGCGATCATTGTCACCAGCCTGATCCGCGCTCAGCTGAACATGGCGGACCGATTTGAATATGTTAGCCAATTTTTAGCAAAAATTTAAAAATTTGTTAAAAAATTTTATGGTAAATTTCATTAGTTATTCTCACAGCGAAATACCTAATGCTTTCCAATAAACAAAACGTGTGAGGACAAAATGCCACCGGTCAAAATGGCAATCGGGCTAAAAAATTTATTTTAAAAACTTTAAAAAAATTTGTTGTTGGCAATTAAAGATTTTTTGCCAGGCATTTGACCGTCTTAGGCATGCGTTGGTTGGACATTGTGACCGGTTGGCATTTTTGACCAGAGTGGCATTTTTGATCGGGTTTGGCCTGGTTGGCATTTCGATTTAGCGCCCCCAACAAAATATAGATGCAAATATTTTATTTGTTCGATGGCGAGGTGTATAATATGTATATAAAGGTCAATAAGCCTACTTATTTAGTTAAAATTTGATTTCAATGTTAAAGATAAGATTTTATTACAAAAATTTTCTATGATTATTTCTTGACAAGATTTGGGGAACAATTTTCATTTTCCAGATGATCAATGAGTACAAAAAGATGGCTGGAGGCGAATATGTTGGCTTCAACAACGCCGTCTTCCTTTCAGAGGCGGCCACCGCGGACCGGAACTTTGCGCTTGCTTACTTTATGAAGGTAAAGCTCAAATATTTTTTAAATTTAAACAATAAATAATATTTTATAAAAATTTTTTTCAGGAAAATGGTTGCTTTCCGGAGGAGTCCAAGCACACCGCACTAAAGGAGACATTGGACTTCTACTTCCAGCTGTGCTCCCTGGAGGTCAATTGTGAGGGTGCGGCAGTGATAGCTGCAACATTGGCCAATGGAGGTGCCAAAAATAAATTTGCCAATTAAAATGGCCAAAAATTAAATTCAAAAATGGTTTGACAAAAAAAAATTAACATTAATTGATCAAAAGAGATGCCAAACAGAAACCGAAAAATCACTTGGTCATAATTTTTTTCTTCTGATTATTTTGGCGAACGTGACAAGTACAGTAAATATTTTCTTATATTCTTTTAGATGCAGTCAAAAATACCCTAAAATAGTTAAGTTGCCCTTTGAAAACAAAATTATATTATTAATTTTGAATAAAAAATTACAGAAAATTATTTGTCCAAAGAAAGTGCTAAAATAATATATTAGTTAAATGAGGGGGCAAATATGAATAAGATTAAAATTAAAAACTTAAAGCAATGAAAAAGTTAAACAACTTGCCAATTATTATACTAACAATAAAAAGTAGAACTTTTATAACAAAAATGGTCATTATTAAATTTAAATAAAGTATTAAAAGGAATTAGACAACTTTTTTGTTCAGGCGTTTGCCCGTTGACCGGCGAGCGTTGCATTGGCTCCCGSCCGTGCCGTGACGTGCTTTCGTTGATGAACTCATGCGGCATGTACGACTACTCGGGCCAGTTCGCTTTCCATGTGGGGTTGCCCGCCAAGTCGGGCGTGTCCGGCGTGATGATTGTTGTTGTGCCCAACTTGATGGGCATCGCATTGTGGTCGCCGCCGTTGGATCGCATGGGCAACTCGTGCCGTGGCGTCAGGTTCTGCAAGAAGTTGATCCAACGCTTTAACTTCCACAACTACGACTCGTTGGCGCACAACGAGTCGCAGGTCAGCGACCGCAATGCTTTGGGGAATCATAATAAGCCAACCCCAGTCTCGAAAATGTGGTTCAAATAATTCGAGCAACACGAATCTCGAGCATCTTCGATCGGGATTTGGCTAGCTAATTAATAGGGGACGGATTTTTAGGCTCTAAAAAACTTGCACAAATCAGCAATCGGATTTTTGTAACATTGTTCGAATCTTTGAAATTTTGCACAAAAATACTTCTGAACAGAACCAAGTCTTCATGCCAATTTCAATTTTTTTTTGCCCTTTAGGGCCTAAAAATCCGTTCACTACTAATTAACCATCGCCTAAGGGCTGATCGAACCATACGCCGTTTACAGAAGTTTGACCCACGCCGTCGTGTGGGCGAACGTGAAAAGACGGTTGTCGTGTCGTTGCTGTTTGCGGCCAAGGCGGGTGATTTGAACACTATCAGAAGGTGTGCCATTTATTGATTTAAAAAAAAAATCAATAATTGAAATTCCGATTTCACAGAATGTATTTGCAAGGCTGTGACTTGGAGATGAGCGACTATGACAAGCGAACAGCCCTGCATTTGGCCGCCTCCGAAGGCCACTTCGATGTGGCACTTTTCCTTCTCGAAACTGGAAAAGTTCAACCGGACCCTCGAGATCGGTAAATTTTTGTGTACAAAAACTGATCGATCACCCCCTCTTTTGAGAAGAGCAAACGTTGATCAGTATTTGCAATAAATTCTAATTTCATTGTTTATTTGATTTTCCAGCTGGAATCGAACACCATTGGATGATGCACGTTCAGCACATCACACTTCTGTGGCATTGATGCTGGAGCGTCGATTGCAGGATATATGCCAACCGAACGACTTGCCGCCCAACAAACCGTTGCACGGACGCACTGTGTCGCTGCATGGACTGCATGCACATGCAGGCAGCAGCAACAGCATTGCTGACACGTCGCCGTCGGCGACGAGTCAATGCACTGCGCAACCGCAGACCGTGCCGCTTCGTGTGCAAACTGAAAGTAGAGTGAGAGATGAAATAGAACTCTGATCACGCGTGAATTCTTTTTATTTGCATGTTGATTTATTTTATTGATCAGAAATTATTTGTTTTTTTAATCATTTCTCAGGAAATATTACGATTTTAAATTGAAGTGAACTAACGACGTGATCAGTCCACTGGAATATGGGTTAGGTAGATTAGGGGACGATCAAAGATTTGATAGGGATGTATGTGTTGTGTGATTRATTTTGGCAAAAWMMWAWTTTTTTGCCTTTTTCATAAAGCTCATCTCAAACGGTTCCGTCCTAATCCATTGACCACAACGGCATCCGTCGAGTGCCTTCTGAAGGAGAAGCGTATCCCACGGGTGCCGCCGAGTCCGTTGAGCCACAACAGTTTCAGCGCTTCGCCGCCAATTCAACGATCGGACTCCGGAATGTTCTGCTCATCAGCTGGCGGTTCTGCCATGGGGCTGTCAGGTCAAAGTCTGTTTTTTTTATTAAATTAAAAAACAATCCGGAATTATAAATGTATTTAAGCTGAACACAGCACGATTCAGCAAGCTGATTCGTTTCGCAACTTTTGTTGCCACCATGGACACCATTATCAGCAAGATCACCAGCACAACAACAACAACATTGTCGACAACAACAACACGGAGCAGTACAACAATCAGCAACAACAACAAAACAACATCCATAATAACAATAAAAATTATGAACCGGCACAAGTTCAAACTGGAGGCAGTGGTAACGCAACGCGTGATCAGAATGGCGAAAGTCGAAAAAGAAATCAGGATGAAATTGATCAACAAAGTAATAAGAAAATTTAATGAAAAAAAATTTTTCATTTAAAATTAAGTGAACGATTCGGAGAGTGGCGAAATTGGCATTTTTGAGTATTATCATGATGTGCGGGATGAGCAAAAGGTCATGGGAGAGGATGTTGATTCGCTGGACGAACTACATCAGGCCAGGGGTTAGCAAATGATCAGAGCTTGAAGTTAGAAATTTTTTGAAATTTTCAGACAATTCGTTGCGATACTCTGAAATTTCGGATACTGAAAGTCATGGAGCTTTGTCGACGGCGGAGCCCGTTTGGTCGGAAGTTCTACCACATGAACAGCATCAGATGGAGCATGAGAGAGGCCAACTGCAGCAACAACAGACGGTGGAGCAGGTCAGCTCAGCAGAATCGGATGAGGACGAGGAAGAGGTGGTTCCGACAAAGACTAATTTCGAAAACATTCATTTTAAACAAAAAAATTGGTTATTTTTAGGACATTTTGACAGACTCCAATGATGTACGGAAAATGTCGCGTATGCTCAGCCCGTCCGCTTACTGCCAAAACAACCTCGCGCAACAGAAGATGCAGATGCAGAAATTGCCGATGCCATCAAATAAGCACCATCGAATTTGTCAGCAGATCAATCARCAGTTTAGCATCTAAAAAAGCTGGCGGCAAATTTTTGAAAAGTGCCAAGTTCAAAAAGCAAAAACAAATGCTCCTTTATAATGGTGTGCATCACTAAACGGTGTTTAGGTATATTGATTAGAGACTGGTCCCGGACCGGATCCAGCAGTCCGGAATCCGGGTTTTTTGGGCTCAAAACCCGGATCATCCGGGTCCGGTATGTTTAAAATTTTAAATTCCGGATCCGGGTCCATCGCACTCGGAATCCGGGCTGTTAGACTGGGATTTTTGGCATTTTATCCATAACAAAACCGATTACGTCGGTTGGCTTAGTGGCTTGCCTTTTTGTTAAGTCAAATGTTGTGCGTGGCTTTGAACCCGCACATTTTAAATAAATTTAAACACATTCGAATATTTTTTAATACCCGGTTGAGACCATAATTCCGGTCATTAATATAATATTAAAACATTTCGTTTTTACATAGTACTGTATTGTCATTATAATTAAATTAAGATTAATATTTTGTCGATAAAGATTAAATCGTGTCCAGGTAGGTACCTTCTTTAAGTCCAGGCATTAAAGCTTGGTTTTTTTGTTTTTCAAAAACATTGGGAGATGGCTTAAAAAATCATTAATAATTCAAATCTGGTTAGGTGTGCGTGAATTTCTAATCATTTTCACTATTTCCAAAAATTTCAACAAATTTGCGCAATTTTATGCATAGTATTTTTTTCAATCAAATAACAAACTTTCAAACTTCAAAAAATTTTTTCATAAGTTTGAACAAAAGGCCCCCACTATTGTTTTGGCCGATTTTGTTGGATTGTAACTTTGCTTAGAAAACGAGCGGCGCCTATCACAATAAACGGTAACATTTAATTAAACTATTGTAAATTATAAAATATTTTATAATATTTATAAATCAGGGCTTTCTGATTGCCCTTTTTTAATGGCAAATGCCATTATTTTGAAAATTTGCCATTACATTTGCCATTTCGCCACACTTGGCCATTATTTTGTCATTTCTTGGAACTTTGGGGGAAAAAGCTCATTTTTTGAGGCCAAAAATGAGGATTTCCCGAAAATAGTGTCCCTCGTACAATTTGATATTTTGGTTGCAAATCTCTAACAAATAAAAGTCAAGATTCAAAATTTTGACTCTCTCCCCTGAAGCAGATTCTCAAAAAAACCCATTTTTTTTAAAATTTGGTATGAAAAATTACCATTACAATGCCATTTCATAGAAGCCGTTTGCCATTTTTTCTTGTAGGTGATCTGAAAGCCCTGATCTCGATGCAATTTCGCATTTTTTTTTCTTCTCGTAGGTGATCTGAAAGCCCTGATCTCGATGCAATTTCGCTTCTTTTTTTTCTTCTCGAAGGTGATCTGAGAGCCCTAATCTCGATGCAATTTCGATCAACATTTTCTTCTGCTGATTGTTCTGCTGTTGCTGTGGTTGGTTTTTGTTGTTGCCTCTGCTGCTGTGCCACTATGAATTGATCCGACGTGCCATGGTTGTTTGGCACTTCAGTCTCAACAACGACATAAATTGTCGACGAAGAGCCTTGCTAAAGATGAGGCGAAGAATTGAAGGAGCAATCGATTGAAGGCAAAAGCTTAAAAGGCAGTGTTTGAAATGTATTAAATCCGAATAGGTATTTTACATTAGCATAACTGACAAATCGGACCATTTGCCCTGCGGTCCAATACCTCCGTTAATGATCAAAAGTTGTCCTAAACAAATTGGAACAAATATCTGATCAAATGAATGCAAAAATTTTTCCCATCAACTGATCAGAGTTTATCTCTGATCAGATCACGTCAAAACGGTGCCGGAACACAATAACAATTATAAAAATTTCAAATTCTCGTTCCGTACCGACGATGAAGATCAGCGCGTTCACACAGCATGGAATTACAAGCCGAAGCTCCATCGAATGTGACGCTTCTGCACTGCTCACTAATCGCAGAATGTTCACTGTCCGGATCAGAATATTGTTGTTGCTGAACATATAAATTTTATGAATCTGACATTTTGAGAAAACCTGTAGCTTCGTTGTTGCAAAATGCCTTGGGCTTTTTTAGGATTAAGCTCAATTTRGTCTGAAGACCTTCTCGTGCCATTAACGTTGGCAACATTACCTTTAGATTGGTTAGTGTTGTTGAGTTCATTCTGCGTTTGGCATTTTGCACAAAATTTGGGCTTCAAAACGGCATTTACAAATCGGAGTCGTACCTTTTGGAAAGTTATTTAAAAATTTTGGAGAATATGTAAATGTTTACAGCTTTTTTTGTGAAAATGATCAATGCCGTGGATGCATAAATTAGCAAATATGCTACGATGACAATTCCATTCAATGCCAGATACATTGTTCGAGTGCCCGATTCGGCATAAGCCACCCAATCACAGGTCATTCCGTATGTTCCAGCCTTGTACCAAACCATGACAAACCTGCATTATGAAAATATTTTTCATTTATCATTTTTAATTAAATTATTTTGAATCCCCATTTTGTGCCAAAATTTATTCCTAATTGTCTATGTCAGAGATGGGCGCCGACGGCCTCAGATCGGAAGTCGGAATTCCGAGGCCTAAAAAAAATTTTGAAAATCGGAATTCCGAGGCCTTAAAATTTTTCGGAAATTGGAATTCCGGGGTCTCAAAATTTTTCGGAAATCGCAATTCCGACCCCAAAAATGTTGGAAATCAGAATTCCGCCCATCCCTGGTCTATGTGCCAATGCGGACCATGGCACATTGTTCATCGCCCAGCTTTGTGCCAACGCAAACGTCCACACAACGATGCCGCCCATCCAACAAGTGGACTGACGACAAAGTAAGCGAAATTGGAGCGGGAACACCACACAAGCAAATCGGCTAATGCCGATCAGCACGTTCATGTAGCAGCCGGCATACCACACAGTGTCGGCCAAAATGTGCAGGCCATGCTTCCATGCCGTCAATGGGCCGAGCAACGACGGCACGAACACATTGACACCTTTTAAAGGGCGGGAATGGCCTTGAGACATTATGGCCAAAGAATAGACCGGGAAAAAACTCATTTTGATCAGAATTTCTAAACAAGATCTCGATCAATCCCGACCGAACAATACGGTATTTAAAATGCAATGAAAATTGCAAACCGGGAACGATGCCAAACAAAATCAGCAAATTGAAGTCAGCAATTGAGAGGATAATGAAGAAGCAGAATCCGATCACTTTCTTCATCAGCTTGATCATGGCTATCACTTCGACAATGAGCAGAAGAATGCCTGCAAATAGCATCACAAATCTTCGCCCGATCAAGTAGAAGATAAAATTGGCTATTTTTAGCCAAATCTGATCTGAATACAATTCTATTTTTTTAATACCCGAGAGGGTCTGATTGAAGCTTATACCTTTTGAATGTTCCAAAAATTTGTTTGGTTAGGTTTTGCGGTTAGAGACCGGAGCCAATCCGATTTTTTTAGGACCAGGATCGGGGTTTTGGGCTACCCGATTGAAAATTCCTAAAAATGGTCGTCTGTTCAGATCTTTTGGGATCCCAACCTATACCGATCATCAGGGCTCTCAAATTGCCTTATTTTTAAGGCAAATGCCTTGGAAATTTCCTTATTGTTTGCCATATTTCCACCCTTGCCATAATTTTGCCATATTTTAGAGCTTTGTGAAAAATTCTATTTTTAAGGAACAACGAGAATTCCCGAAAATAATGCTCATTGATTAATACAATTTGAAGTTTTTGGTTGTAAATCTCTTAACAAATTTTTTATCAAAAAACAAATTGTTTTTTTTGAATTAAGAAAACTGCCATAAAAATGGCATATTTTTGACCCCTCGAGGCCATAAAAATGCCATATTTTTGGAGCCGGTTGCCATATTTTGTCACAGATGAGTCGAAAACCCTGCCGATCATCCGAAGATTTTTTTTTTTGGATTTTGAAGGATTTTCCGTTTTTATTTAAAAAAAAATTATCACCAAATTTGTTGAAGCTTATACATATTTCCCACCTGTCAAAGCGGTCAACAAAAGTGCAGAACCGGCCAAAAGGTCGTCGATGGACAAAAAAGATGTTGGCACCAATGGACCATATTGGGCAATGATCGGGGATGGGTCCACAAATGGCATTTGATAAAAGTAATAGCTCATTCTATGCATAATGTGACAAATCAACACCAAATCAAACAATTTGATACTGACAAATGAGCGTAAACAAAAAGCATATTTATGAAATTAAACTCGTAGTTTTTTAAATAAAAAGTTAAATAATTGGCACAAGAACATAAACGCAGACATTTGAATTGAGCTTTGGACAAATAGCTTTTTGTTAAAAAACTATTAACTACGTAAATTTAAATAATTAATCTCATAAATTGCTATTTATATTTAAAAATAACACTTTTTTTTGGAACCATAATATTACTGTCTAATTTTTGAATATTTAACGCCAAAATTTAATATCATTTTGGTGTGAATGGCAAATATTTTGCTGATTTATATTATCCATTAATGAATCAAATTGAATTAATTGTCATCTTTTTCTTACCCAAATTTATTTGATTATTTTGTTTGATTCATTACACAAAAAGCAATTAGCCTTCAATTTGTTTTGTGAGTAGAGTTCGTGGCTTAATGAAAAGGCTTTCTTGAACCCAAAAAATTAATTAAAAATGAGTAATTGTGGAGTCTTTCTCCTATTATTATATTCACAATATTTATTCCAAATTTGGTAATTCTGTCTAGCCAAACGGAAGTTCCATTTTTGTCAACAATTCTTCAAATGTTATTCATTGCTAAAATGCCATCATAAGCTGGTTCGGCCGTGCCAAAACTGAGGCTAAGTTTAACATTAATTAGCGCAGATGGAAAAAGGTTGTCATTCACATTCAATTGCTGTACAAATAGTGCCAAATAAAGCTGAGTTGTGCCATCAAATATTTACATTAATTTGAAAATAAGAAAACAAAATGCCATTATAGAAAAAATGAAAAAGAGGTGTTCATTTTGCGAATAAGCCGTTTTTTTAAATGGAAAATTGATAACAAATAAAATAAAATTATATTATAGAATTAATACTATTTGCAATAAAAGGATTGTTAATTTAAAATTAAATACCGAAATAGATAACATTTTTTTATTTTTAAAAATATTATTATTGATTTAATACAAAAATATAGTGTCTTATGCGGCGATTTAAGTTTATTTGTTGACCTTTTAAAATCATTAATAAAAGGTGTTTTCGTTAAATTAATTTTACAAATTGTTATAAATTAAAGTTTCAACTTTCCAATTTAGGTAATTAATATTCATTTATTATATCTTCTCGTTTTCGATTATGAAAATAAATATTTCTCCACAAAATTTTACTAAAAATAGCGCTCTAGCCAAATGAAATTTTGCAAAAATACACATAAATAAATAATTTTTGTTTGCACGCTTTGCTCAAGACTGTGTAAATATTAAAAAATATTCTCCGTTATGCCCAACACTGATCTTTGACTTTTTGTTACGAAATTTGAAAAGCTTCTATTCATTGTTTAAGTTTGCTTAAATGCAATCATCCGTTAATAAGAAAATGAAATTAAATAAATTTTGATCTTTCGATCAAGTTACTCCAAGGTATTTATTATCGTATAATTTGAAATTTAAAACCAAAAAAAAATTCAAACTCTCAATTTGTCTCATAAAAATATTATAACTATATTTTTGCATGTTTTTTTAATAATGAGAATTTTGAAAACTAACAAAAGCGATCAGAACTCAGTGTCAAAAAAAGATTTTATTTAAATTTTAGCAAATATATTTTTAATAATGGAAATGCAACAATTGGAGCCGAATTTGCCAACATCCAGTGATAGCAATGACTCCGTAAACAAATCGGAAATACCGCTACATTCAAAAGGTTGAAAAAACATTTTAATTAAATGAATTCAAATAAATTTTTAATTCTTTTAATCGATGATATTAAATTTAATTTTTTGTAAATTTCAGTTTCAATTTGTTGGTTTTGTTTGAATCTGTCAAAATTTCCTAGAAAGTGTGGCGTTCTATCGTGACCCGTACAACAAGCCTGAACTTGAGCACACGCTTCGTGGTACGGAACTTGTCTTGTTCGTCTTCTTCTACATATTGGGCTTATGCACAATTGTGGTACTTCTTGGTAGGCAAAAAACTWGAGACCGGATTTTTGAAAAATCCCTGATCAGAATCAGGATTTCGGAAATGACCAGGATCAGGATTTACCAGGATTAAAAATCCTGGTTCCAGGATAGCCTAATCCCGGGGCTTCGACGAAAATACTAGAATTCCGGATCAGGAGAGTCCTGGAAAATCCTGGTCTGGATCCAGATCCAGTCCGGGCTCTCGAAAAAACAAAATTTTTAGAAAAATTGATGCCAGTTGTGTGGACGGACGAGCAGCATTTCTTGGAGCAGAGACGGCGAGAAGAAATTTTTAACAGACAAAAACTGTGACGCGTTAAATGTGAAAATCGTTAAATCCGTTAAATTGAGAGGCAAAAGTGCATAAAATTGATGCTTCAAACTCTGCAACAATATTTGTTCCTTAACTTTAGCTTCTCCATACAAAAATCAAACCAATTTTTGTATTAATTTTCGGATTTTTGGCCTAAATGTCCAGAATCCGGACACAAAAATGTTCCGAAATCCGGAATTCGTTTACATCCCCGGTGCTGACAGATAGCAGTTGAAAAAAGAAATATATTGCAATTTAAAATTTTTGAACCTAAAATTAAAAATTTTTCGAAAAAAGTCCCGTTCTTGAGTCTCGAAAATTCTCGAGTTTTGGGGGTTTTGTCTCGGTCTCAGTTCTCGGGGTTAAGTTTCGGTTCTCGAGTCTTGGTAATTTAGTTTTTGAGCATCCCTAGTTAACCGAATCGTTCGGTTTTTGGTTTCGGTTTTGGTTAAACGAGAAAGTGTCAGAAACCGACAACCCTACTCTCGTCGGGAGCTTTCTAATGGTATCAATCTCGCTTGAATTTGAACTAATTACGACCACAGCATTCTGTACTCAATTTATTCCGATCAAAATTTAAAAATCCAATAAATTTTAATGGGAAACAGATATTTTATGAGCAATTTTACAAACAACAATATTTATGTTCAGTTAAAAGTAGATTTAATGAGGATAGCTTTTAGTCTCACCATGCATTCATTTTCACTAAATGTGAACATTTAATAATGAAGGTGGCTTTTATTCTCACCATGCATTCATTTCAATAAATGTGAACATTTTTAATCAAATTCAGCCATTTTACCCGAATAATCAAGCCGAAATGTATATGATTGTGGTTGTTTTTTTATTCGGTATGAATTTGAGTGTTAAATATTTTTTGTCAAATTAATTTTTTTTGCCAGGATTACTACACGGCTCTGCTGCTTCTTTGAAAAAGCATAAAGCGTTTAAATTTGCACCGGCCAAATGGACACCCGGCTCTGGAGTATACGGTAACAATACGGTTAGGGTCAGTTCGGCGCGCCGATCGTTTCGGCACCGACAGGCTCAAAACATGATTTTTTTTTGTCAAATATCTTGGTACCCATCGAAAACACTTTGTTTGTAAATGCCTACAAACACACATATATGATGAAAATAGCAAAATAATTTGATTTATACCAAAAAGCTATGACTTAGTTTGCCAAGAAAAAAAAGATAGCGGCTACTCACAACTTTATTAGGGTGTCCGTACGTTTCACCAACGGTACGTTTTGACAACGGTACGTTTTGACAACCCAGCAAAAACTCAAATTTCGATCATTTTCGAACCCCGGACCCGAACTCGAAGGTTTTTCGATTTCAAAATTTTTTTTTCGGAATCTTTTGGCCTCAAAAATTCAAAAACATGCCCAAAATCATCCAAAAAACGTGAAGTTGGCAAAATGTACAGTTGGCAAACGTACTATTTTTGCTGGATTGGCAAAATGTACAGTTGGCAAACGTACTATTTTTGCTGGATTGGCAAAATGTACAGTTGGCAAAACGTAGTGTTACCTTTTATTAGGCTATAACTTTTTTTGAAATGAGACAAATTGACTAGATTTCGTTGAATAAAGTTCAACAAAAATAAATAGAGCATTTGAATTATTTAATTTTGACGGCATCGAAACAATCGGCGCCGAATTGAGCAGTTCCGTAACAAAATTGTACATTTCAATTTAAATGCTTTAATGCAATTGTTGTTGTTTAAGAGGCAATCCAAATTAGGGTTGCTCCCCGAGCCCTCGAGGACGGAAAAAGTCGGGGTCGGGGTTTTCGTCCCCGATCAAAAAAGTCGGGGTTTGGGGTTTTTCCCAGCAAAAACCCCGAAAAATTCAAAAAAGTCGGGGACGAAAACCCCGACTAAAGAAAGTCGGGGMTCGGGGACGGGGAGCAACCCCAATCCAAATCCAAAATACAAAATTGCTATTTAGGCATTATGRGCCATTTAYATTAATTGAAGTGCCAAATTGGTTTGATTAAAATGGCAAATTGACTAATCAACTTTTAATTGATTAACWAATCAAAACCCAAACATATTATTTTCAAATTGACCCGGTTTAAAATCTTTCTACAGATGCCGCCCGTTGTGGTCTGCCGTTTCATGCCAACAACAATGTTTCATCAGCAAATGCCAAACTTCAACGCTCATTTCAGTGTCTGCCACAACTTAATGCATTCGAAGCATTCAGTTGGCATAATGCCCATCCTGTGTCATACGGATGGGGACGAGACAGTAAGTAGTTTTTTTGTTGATCTACAATATGCTGAAAATTTTTCACAAAACGAGTTGTTTAACCATTAGTAAAATTTTTGAAAAATCCTTCGAGACCTGGATTGTTTCTGGATTTTTGGTCCAGAATATCCAGACCCAGACCTTTTTGAAATCCAGCCCCAGAATTTTTCAAAAGTCAGCGCTAGTAGCTCTATAAACTACAATATGTATGCTGTATATTTTTCAAAATAATAGAGACTAGAGTAGGACGGGATCGGGATTTCGGGAAAAACCGGGA
>MEIZ01000141.1:185695-197333 GCA_001723225.1 Globodera ellingtonae | reverse complement strand
CAAAATTGATTTTTTTTTTTGGAAAAATTTGAATTTTCCATTGTTCAAATTCGGGTACGAGGTTCGAAAGAAGGTCCAATTCGGATTCATCGACCCCAAAAGCGCTCAGAAACATGTTTTGACGACTTTTAAGAAATTTATTTTTTTTTCAAAAAATGATGGGCACACTAACTTTAGTATTACTGAAAACACCCCGACCCTTCTTTTATAAAAGTGCCGTGCCGTCACTTGTCCGCCCACCCATTTACATTAGTCACGGCCATAGGCGGTCTCGGCGCAATTTCAAGCTGGTGAGTTTCTTGGGTTATATATTCTTGCAAAATTCTCGGCTCAGTGGTTTGCGGGTAGCCGAAATCGAGCAGTTCGTCCAGCAACTCGTAGATGACGACAAAATTATCCCGGACCGACTCCTCCTCCAAGTCTTTGAAGTAGCACACAAAGGTTTCCACACATTTGTAAAGGAATGAAAGCACCATCGCAACATTTGCGTTTTTTTTCGACAATGACACCACTAAATAAACAAATTGAAATTGGTATTATTGTTTTGGTAAAAGTCAAGAATATGGACGTAACCGATTTGCCATATAAATGATATACCCCTATTGGATTCCCCTCGAGGAGCTTGAGGCCAAAATTAAAACTTTTGAATTCGGCCAAATGTTCAAATTCTGGTCCGGAATTAGTTAAAACAGAGGTCAGATTCGGACCGGAAACCACTATGAAGAAAGTTACTAGCAAATTAAGCTAGTTGTTTTAATTTTCAAAAATGTCAACCGGGCTCTAAAACCGACATCTTACTTTGTATAAACCATCAGAAAAACAACATCCTCTTTTAATTGTGGCCAAAAAAGTCCCAAGATCAAACAAAAAATTGTTGAAATAACATCTTCAAATTTAAACTCTATTAAATTTTTCTTTTGGCAATTCTAATTTTTTTTTTAATTTTTGAGCCCCGATGAGGGGGGGGGGGCGGACTGAGCCCCTTACGCTACGGTCCTGTAGATAACCCACAGTAAATGTTCATGTGCTTTATGTAGACGTAGCTCAACTCTCCCCTTTGAATAACCGGTGATGACTTTCCTTCATCCTCCTGCTCCACAAGCAATGGCATAAACTTCTCAATGGCATTGACATCAATATCACCTCTATAATTTCGGGACATAATTACCTAAACCAATTAAAATTCATTTGTAACATAATTAACTTGCATACATTTCCTTTCGTGTCTAAAATAAATAAAGCTGAACAGGACATATTTATGAATACTGCTCGCGAAATGTGGAACGGCTTAAAGTGATTAATAAAAAGCAAGATAATTAAACAAATGTTCGCGTTCAAAAATGTTGTATTCATTAAGAACAAAATTTGAAAATTAAGGACTAGGGAGCGGATAAATCAAATTTCCGGATCCGGGAAAATTTACCGGAGAGATATTTCCGGATAAATCCGGGTCTGGAAAAAATCCGGTAGGGGGAAAAAGCCGGATTCCGGAAAATTCGGCCGGACCCCGGTTCGGCACTGGTCCCTCCTAATAGTAAAGGACGAAGACGTGGGTATTTGTTAGAGTCAAGAAGTGGAAAGAGAAGAGACTTGATAGCCAGAGAGAACGAAAATGAATGAGAAGATTGGGCACAGATATATTAAACAAATGACTGCGTCGCTGACGCTTACGCCACCGCTGCTGATTTGCGTCTCATTGACGTGGGAAGAAAAGAAATAGTGAGGAAAAAAGGTGTCAGAGAAAGAGAGAGAAAAGAGAGGAAGGAGGGAATGCGGGTCCGGTGCAGGGATGGACGTGATCACGGATCACGCCAATCACGGGCGTTTTTTGGGGGTCCGTGATCACGGATCACGGTCACGGATTTTTTGAAATAATCCGTGATTTTGGTCCATGATTGGTGTTGAAGTGCCACAAAATCATTTGACAAGGATTAATTCGATCATTATTTGCCTTTTCGTTGTAATTTTGTTGCTTAATTTTCGAAACTTTGTTCGAATTCGGTTACGTGGTCAGAAACTGGTAAATTGAGGTCATTATGATTCCTCGACCCCAAAAACTCCCCGAAACACGTTTTGCACGACTTTTAATTTTTTTTAAAATGGGGGGCGGGCACCAACTTTAGTATTACCGTTTTTTTCAATGCAAAACCATAGGGGGACTCTATTAGTCAAAATTTATGTAAATTGTTTTATTTAAAGCATGCTCACGAATTTGTCAATTAAGTTAAATTTTTTAAAAATAACATTAAAAGGTCTAATGGTTTTGCATTTGAAAAAAAAACTTTCGACCCTTCCTATAAAAATGCCAAAGAGACACGATTTGGTGATCACAAAGCACAAATTTAGGCCGTTTCATGGAGATCAGAAGGGCTTAAGTACAGGAAGAACGAAGTGTTCCTTGATGTGATAGAATCAGTCAATTTATTGGTGAGCAGCATTCATTCACCCGGCACAATTGGGCTTCAAAAATTATTTTAGTTTTTTTTTTATTATTAATTGAAAAGATTTTTTTTCTAAAAAAATCAAAAACAATAATTATTATAATTAATTTCATATTAGGCAAATGCAAACGGAACGGTGCTGAGAAGCGAAATTGTCGGCTCAATTCGAATGCGTGTGATACTGTCGGGCATGCCCGAACTTCGCCTTGGACTAAACGACAAAGTGTTGTTTCAATCGGTCGGACGTGAGTGATCGGAAATTGGATTGGCTAATCTGGAGTTAACGTAACACGTAAAAATCAAATACCAATCGATTGCTCTCATCGAGCTGAGCACGAATTTGGAAACCATTTTTTTGCGGAACCACTTTGAAGCATGTTGTATAGCCAATTTGACAAAAAACCAGAGGAGGACCTTTTTTGGTTAAAAGGTGGAAAATGCTTTCAATGTGGTTTTTGCGCAAAATTTTTGTCCCGATTCGTGCTCAGACACGGGCATCCGGATATCCGCGCACGGATATCCGGATATGAGATTTTGGGGACGGATACGGATACAAAAATCCGTGTCCATGCCTGCTCAGCTCGATGGAGGACTCGATTTTGGTAGCATTTAGAGCGGTGTTACGTAAACTCATTGAGTGATTTTATTCAAAAAGGAAGCATAAACTCAATTTTTTCCCATAAAATTTGAGTGATTTTTTTCAAAAAGGAAGCAGAGGAAAGGCCGTGGAATTGGAGGATGTGAAGTTCCATCAATGCGTTCGTCTTTCCCGTTTCGAAAGTGAGCGCACAATCAGTTTCATTCCGCCAGACGGCGAATTTGAGTTGATGAATTATCGTCTGTCCGCAACAATCAAACCGCTGATTTGGGTTGAGGTCCAACTGGAGAAGTACACGCATTCCCGTGTGGAATATATTGTGAAGGTATTGTTGATTGGGTGTCCTGCAACAACCTTTCATTTTTGTTAAGGAAGTTTCAAACAAAAAAATTTTTTTGTAAGGGTCCCGGGAAATTTTTTTTTTGAAGATTTAACGAATTTGTTTATGAAAATTGCGAATGTTGCAAAACAAAAGGGTCGTCCCCTTATGCTTTTTTTACTCAAATTTCAAGGGGTTCATCGAAAGTCCAATGATTGGATACCCCCCCCCCCAGTTTCGACCGATTTCATTTCGAACCAGGGCATTCGAATTCATAGAAATCTCATCTACTATTTTAACTTAATCAAAACAAGAAAACTTCAGGCAAAGTCCCAGTTCAAACGACAGTCTATCGCTAACCACGTGGAGATAATTGTGCCAGTCCAAAATGATGCCGATTCGCCCAAATTCAAAAGTACTGTCGGTTCGGCACGTTATGCGCCAGAGATCAGTGCATTTGTTTGGACAATACGCAGTTTCCCTGGTAATTTGCCCGTTTCATCTGTTCCTGTTCCGCTCACAATTTTTGTGTACTTTACATTAGAGTTGGATGGGACTGGCACTGAAATGTTCAGTTTTTTTTTTCATTTTGGTTAGAGTAGGCCGGGATCGGGATTTTTGGTAAAAACCGGGATCTGGATTAACTGGGATAATCCCGCCCGATCGGTATCCCGATCCCGGCCTACTCTAATTTTGGTACTGAAATTTTGGTCCCGGTTTTTCAAAATTCTTTCAAAACTCCTTTTTTTTGACCGGGAATTTTTCAGTCCTGGTCCCGGCTTTTTCCAAAATCTCGGCCAACTCTACTTTGCATCTTCAGGTGGACGAGAATATCTGATGCGGGCTCACTTCAATTTGCCATCCATCGAAGGTGAAGACACCGAGGGAAAAGTGCCAATGAGTGTCAAGTTCGAGATCCCGTACTTCACAACGTCGGGTCTTCAGGTGTTAATTAGTCCTTTCATTAAGAGACACTTAATGATTTTCTTATTTTCATCAGGTGCGCTACCTAAAGATTATAGAAAAGAGTGGCTATCAGGCGCTGCCCTGGGTCAGGTACGTGACCCAGAACGGGGATTATCAGATACGGATGTGATCATTTTTTTCGATCGAGTTGCCTTTCGTTTCGGATGTGTCGCGTTAAATTCAAATGCCTTGTTTTACATTATCAAAAAATTTCATCTGTGATTACTGTCAAACAACAACAAATAATGTGAAAACTTCACTACTGTTCATTTTTACATTCGTCAGAATTTAATTTTAAGCTGTTAATAAATTACTAATCCTTGAAATTGCCATCTCCGCATTAGAGTGCGGCAATCGCATTTGCGGGATCCCGCTGCGGGATTTTTTTCCGAAAGTCGTTCGGGAGCGGATTTGCGGGATAAATCCCGCAAAATCCCGCATTTTAAATTTGCGGGATCCCGCGCGGGATTGCGGGATTTTTTCAAAAAAATCAAAACACCTTTCACTGAACCGAATCGTTCAATTTTAGTATCATTTGAATGCTCTTATTTGTCTGAAACTACTTGTAACTAGGGCCGGGACCGGAACTTTTTTTTTGGCTTGCCCTCCCCCCCCTCCCCTGAAAAAATTTTCTGGCTAGCCTTGGGGTCGGCGGTGCCGATAGGCGCCGCCGAGAAAATTTTGAAGATTTTAACGATATTTGTTAAGGGAATTGCACCCTAAAATTAAAGGGGGGGGGACAGGCGGTGCCGACAGGCGCCGCCGGTAAAATTTTTGAGTTTTTTGATGGAATTTGTTATAATGGCCAAAAATTATTAATTTTGCAAAACGAGAGGGTTCCCCCTATGGTTTTTTTACTCAAAAAATATTGGGAGGGCCATGACACGGGCCTGGTCTTTTCTATGTTTTGGGATTCGTACAACCAAAAAAAAGAAAAATCCAAAAAGTAAAAAGATGCCAAAAAAATTTTTAGATTGAAAAAATTAAGAAGAAATTGTCTGAAAGGTATTAAAATAAATTTGCACTGTAGGGGTTTGAACCACCACACTCAAATCTTACGGACAGCACCAGTCACCATTTAGCCACACTATGTCTTGATTCCTGACCAAAAATCCCACCCACTTACTTAATTTGAATGATTTGCAAAATGTCAAACCTAATTTTGAATAAATGACATTATTCACTAACAAAATTATCAATCCCGCACCTAAATTGCGGGATCCCGCTGCGGGATTTTTTTTTGAAATCTTTGCGGGAGCGGATTTGCGGGATTAATCCCGCAAAATCCCGCAAAACGAAAAAATGCGGGATTGCGGAGCGGGATCCCGCAAAATCCCGCGCGGGATCCGCTCCCGCGCCGCACTCTACTCCGCATACTGTCGCGCCTACAAAATGAATAAAATAATATGCCTAATCTCTATTTTTTTGTCGATTTTCGTCGAAGATTTGCGTTAAACTAAATTTCAAGTTGGAGCTTTTGCTCATCCGTATTTGAAATGACCAACAATGGTTGAATGACTAATTAGGGCGCGGAATTTTAGGCACGGAAAATACTCAAAATCGGCAATGAAAATAGCCACTAAAAAATAATGTTCGGCATTTTTCGGTGTACGGGTCGGTATTCTTTGGCATTTTTCGGTATTCCGATCGGCACTGATCGTTCATGTCTTCCTCAGTTTCATTTCACTTTGAGCTTCACCTCTACACACGAGTCCAGCCAGCTTTAATCAATTTAAATAACGCATGAATGATGCGATTAAAATGTATTTGGTTGGGTCTTACAAATTAGAGCAGGAATTTATGAATTTAATAAAATAATTTAAAAAATTTGCTTGGATTATATCCTTTAAGGCATTCAAAAACATATTTTGCATTATGAGCTGGATTAGCTGTGAATTCTTAAGCTAAATCTTCCTTCTTCTTAATTCACTTTATCAATTTAAAAAAATGCTTTGCTTTTTCTTTATCACTTTGTTGGTCTTTTTAGCAGAGGCAAATATTATAATAAAAAATCATAAATTATAATTTAAAATAATAACATTTTAGCATTACACTGCATCGCCGATTGTGGCTGGAGTGAGCGCTCAAAACTGATTTCTGATCACCTTGAATCAGTCTCTGATCACTTGGAAACACATTCGGCGGCACTTTTCGACCAAAAARGTGGCGTTGATTAAGGCGATCATTTGAATGATCACGTTTTCAGGCCATACTCAACAAAACCATATAATCACATCGACTTCTAAGCTTAAAAATCAAAAAATATTAGTCATCATTGCATGTTCTATTTCTACATATTTTCATTTCCTTTTTTAGCTTAATGTTTGGCCGTTTTTGAACACATTTTTTTAAGAAGCTCTCTTCTGACTCAATATTTTGCTGCTCTTGCCACAATTTACAAGCTGATGCTGTTTCATTCAAATATTTTCAAAATAAAAATAAACTCGTTTGATAAGCTTATAAAATGTTGCTTCCTTTTTGCCATTGTTATTGCTTCATCTTTTTTTTTCTTTCAATTAATGCATTGGTCATTTTGCCTGCTTTAGGTAATTTTATTTAAATGTTACAGAAAATATTTAGACTGTTATAAGCTTTTATATTTTAACAAAATAATATTATAATTTTTTAATTAATATCTAAAGCTTATAGTAGAGTAGGCCGGGATCGGGATCCCGGTCGGGATCGGGCGAGATTATCCCGTTTTTTTAAATCCCGGTCCCGGTTTTTGAAAAAGCGAAATCCCGGTCCCGGTTCGAGATGTTGATCCCGATCCCGGCTTTCATGATCCCGGTCAATCCCGAATCGGGCTGCCATGTCCAAAACCCAAAAACGTGGAAAATGTTTTCAAAAACGTGGAAAATTTTTTTAAGCCTTTAATTTAACATAAAATTGCTTGAACAATCATTAACTAGCATAGTTAAAAAATTGGTCCAAATATTGGCGAAATGTCTACAAATTTTTTTACCAAAAATCCCGATCCCCGTTTTTACCAAAAATCCCGATCCCGGTTTTTACCAAAAATCTCGATCCCGACCTACTCTAGTTTATAGCAAACATAATTTTGATTTTTTTAAATAATTTAATAAACGAATTTTAATTGTGAATTATAATTTAGCCCTAAACTGTGAGGGTCGAGCGGATGGAACGTTGGGAGCAGTGAAGTCGGGAAAATGTTACAACAAATTCGGCAAGTGCGCTTATGGCAAAATGTTCACATTAGAATGCCCAGATGAACTGTTCTACAACGAGGAAACGGAGAGTAAGAGGAGGAAATGAAAACTAATAAAATTAAAAGTTTAATTCTTATCGAATTTTTTTTTTCTATCCAATATTTGTCACAAAAGTTTATTAATTTTTATGAATTAAAATAAATTTAAATATTTTCCACTTAACCTAAAAAATTTCAAATTAACAAAGGGAACTTTACAGAATGCGATTACAAAACTGAGATTGTTGCATGTGGAGGGAAGCCTTCGGTTCCCAGATTTGATTGTTCTGGTTGATTTTTTAAATTAAATTCTTAAATTTTCAGATTTTTTTTGTTTTTGTTTGCAGAAGTCGAGAATGGTCTTTACACCGTTGAACATTGCTTTTCATCAGTTTTTTACTCGTGCAATGCAGGCCAAGCTACCCAAATGCGCTGCTCGGCCGGACTTTTGTTTGATCAGACCAAAAAATTGTGTGAATTCCCTGATCGGTGTAAAAAAATGTGAGAAATTCTTGGTTTTATATACCTAATTTAAATTAATTGTAAAAACATTTTTACAAAATGTTTAGAATTTAAATTAATAAGTATAACAATACTTTCCAAATTCAGTCCACTTTATTCAACTGATCCGCCTCCTTTTCCTTCATCCACGGCTTCAATCGGATGACGAAGACGACCCTTAAATGGGCATCGATGATCAGTAATCAGAAAAGAGGCAAAAAGTCGCAATTCGTTCATATTGATTTGAGTATAAAATATTTAATTTAATTTTATGAAATATATTTAAATCGAATCAATCTTAATCGTAAATTATTAGTGGGTCCGACAAAGAATCATTTAAATTTAGCAATTGATTAGTAAATGTAACATCAAATTTATGTGCAAGTTAGTGGTGGACAAAAAATAACTAGTTAATTGCATTTAATGTGGTGATTGATGATCATAAATGTTTTTTGCCCAATTTAGGTCTAATTATTATTCAATACATTTAAGTCTGTTAATGACTTAATGCTAATCTTCTAATGAGGAAGTGGATCTTTTTTCAATTTTGAAGCAGAAATCACTTTGGGTAATTCTAATCTTCATTAAACATTTGCTGGGTATTAAAATTAACAATTAAAAAACTAGACAATTCACTTAATAAATTTTCCTAATTTGTCAACATATTTTGAACGCGATTGCGCTAATGGGCAAGGACGAGAACCCGTTTGGCCTTGTTGAACTTTCGCAATAAAACTGAACTAAAAATTTAGTAAAGCGATCCATTCACATTAATCATCACACTTTGTGAAGGTCCAATCACTCTGATCAGCCGAGGAACTCCAATGAATGGATGATACCATCTGATACCTTTCTTCTCTGATGACACTGATCAAGTTCACCAATTCCCGTCCCCCACCATTTCACTTTGTTTTAGGGAAAACAAAACAAAATTTTCTTCGTAAAATATTCCCATTAAATTTGGTGAAAAAATATTTTTTAATTATATTTCAATTTTTTAATATAGTAGAATGAAAAGCTTAATTTTATTAGCTATTCTTCTTTTGATTGGGAATGCACCAAACGCGCATGGACGTGAGTTGAAAAATATTTTATTGTTAAATGCTATTTATTTAAACCTTTTCAAATTTAAGGGGGAATCGATTATGTTGAAAAAACAGAACATCCACCAACTGGATGTGTCGTCAAAATTTTCATGCATTTGCAATGGCAAATTTGTCCGGAAGAACCTGAAATACCGCCCAAGCAAATTGAAATGTAAAAAAGTCCTAAAAAATATAATTAAATTAGATTATGATTTTTTATTTCATTCAGTGAACCCTCACAAAAAATAAAAGAAGATGAAGAATTGCTGGATCCAATGGACATTGGTGAAGAATTTGAAGAAGACAATGGGCACTCCGCTAAACTAAAACGACGCGAAGCAACAGTAAGATAAATTTTTGCTCAATCATTTTTTATGCAATCAAAAGACGAATTCAAAAGTTTAATCAATTACAAATTTAAGTGACTAAATTATTTGATTTTTTGGATACAAAGATTAACACGAGATCTTAAAGGACAAAACAAACTTTCGGCAAATTAAAATTGTTTGTTTTTAACTTACAAATTAGTGTTGTCTAAATTGTAATAAGCCCCTGAAGTGTTTGTTTACATGAACAAATTTTAAATTGATAAAATCATTGAACCCCCAAGAAAATTTGAATTAAAAAAATAGGAGAAAACAAAATTTTAGACTGATGATGAGGAACGAAAAAATGGCACAGTTGGAGAAGAAGGAGCCGTAGAAGCACAAGAAATGCGCAGAAAAAAGAATCGCCGCAACAAACATCGAAAAACTTCGCCAAAGCCGACCGAAGAAGGTTGTTTAGTTAGTGCGTAGAAAATCAAAGTTTTAATATTTATATATTTAGCAAAAAAAAAGGATTTAAAATCGATAATTTCTCCATTATATGTAGGTGCGGGCGAAAATGGCGACGGGTGGTCGACGGACGGCAGCTCTACACCGAGAAACCCGAGCAGTACACCAACGCGGAGTCCAAAGCGCAGGAACAAAGATCGTAATCGAAGCAGGCCAGCAGGAACAGACACGACATCTTCGCCTGATGACGGTGTAACGGGAAATGGAAGAAGTTTTGGAGATGACAGAAGCGGATTTGGTGGTGAAGGGAAGGGACCTGCTGTTGCTGGAGGCAGCAGATTTGGCAATGGTGATGATGGAGGAGGACTTGGAGGAGGAAGGGGCTCCGGAGGCCTTGGAAGAGAAAAGGGTTCTTCAGGTGGATTTGGAGGAGAAGGAAGAACAGGTTCCGAAGGGTTTGGAGGGGGAAGAGCTTCCGGAAGTCGTGGTAATTCTGGTGGATCTTCCGGAAGCCGTGGCGATTCTGGCGGATTTGGAGGGGAAAGAAGGCCAGGAGGATTTGGAGGAGAAGGAAGAACAGGTTCTGAAGGATTTGGAGGGGGAAGACCTTCCGGAAGCCGTGGGGATTCTGGCGGATTTGGTGGAGGAAGACCTTCCGGAAGCCGTGGCGATTCTGACGGATTTGGTGGAGGAAGACCTTCCGGAAGCCGTGGCGATTCTGACGGATNAGGAAGACCTTCCGGAAGCCGTGGCGATTCTGACGGATTTGGTGGAGGAAGACCTTCCGGAAGCCGTGGCGATTCTGACGGATTTGGTGGAGGAAAAGCTTCCGGACGTGAAGGAATAGGGGAAGGAAGAGGTGGAGGATTTGGTAACAGCCACGGTCCAACAGATCGAGGTGAGTATGGAAAAAGGAGTACAGTCGATAAAGGAAGATCTGGTGGTGTTGCAGGTACAACTTCCGGTCCTGGAGATGAAGATGCCCGGGGAGGAGGACGCTCAAACGGAGGCGCAAGAGGCGGAGGTCCTTTTGGGCGTGGAAGAAGCCAAACTCCTAAGCCAACTGAAGACGATGATGAAGAAAAGAAATGAATTAACAAAATGAATAAGCAAAATACTTAATAAGTCTATATACATATTCATTTTCATTTTGCCTTTGTATAAAATTTTAACAACAAATTTTGAATTATCATTAAAAGGCATTTCCAACAAAACAAATTAGTATTAAGCAGTACATTTTAATCTATTTTACTTTTTTTATAATAAAAAATATATAAATATAATAACATATTCATAAATTTAAATTTTTTTTTGTTTGAATTTATCGAATTTTTCGTTAGTGAATAATGAAAAAAATTAGCCTTTATAACAAAGGATGACGTAAATGGCATTAACAATTGGATTTTTGTTCATAGCATTTAGTTGTTTTATTTATAAATTTATAAATAAAAAAAAAGGTAAAGTGACAAATTATACAATATCATTTAAATCTATTTAGACAAATTATAATGCAATTCAACCCCAAACTTTTACTATTGATTCTGACGCCGATTGTTTACTCATTCCCCGTCGAGGTGATCGAAAATGGCACACCGGAGGTCCACTCAAACCCCGTCGAGGTGATCGAAAATGGCACACCAGAGGCCCTTTCAAACCCCGTCGAGGTGATCGAAAATGGCACACCGGAGGTCCACTCAAACCCCGTCGAGGTGATCGAAAATGGCACACCGGAGGCCCACTCAAA
>MEIZ01000141.1:159643-171938 GCA_001723225.1 Globodera ellingtonae | reverse complement strand
AATATACATTTTTAGGGGTGACCCTGTCTCGGACACGCAAATCCTCTCAACATTGCTCAACAGGGGCTACGACTGGAGGGTTCGACCACCGGGCACCAATCTTTCTATACAGGGTAATTTAAATGAATTTTACCAGCAATTTTTAAATTTTACATAATTTAAATGAATTTTACCAGTGATTTTTAAATTTTACATAATTTAATTTAAATTTTACAAAATTTAAATGAATTTTACCAGTGATTTTTAAATTTTTTGTAAGTCCAAATAAATTTGCTACAAATTTTGCAGGTGATCATGGGCCCGTGGTGGTTTATGTAAATATGCTGATCAGAAGTATATCCAAAATTGATGACGTCAACATGGAATACAGGTAGAGGAGAGAGAGCAAAAATGAATTTTTAGTAGAGATCGGCGAGATCGAGATCCTGACCGAGATTTTCCGAGAGTCCAGGTCTCGAATCTCGGAAATTTGTCAAAAACTCCGAGACCTGGACTCTCGGAATTTCGAGACAAATCTCGGTCTCGGCCTATCCCCAAATCTCGATCTCGGTATCGGATTTTTCAAAATTCCGGTCTCTAATTTTACAAATAAATTTATATTTATTTGAAAAACAAATTTTTTAGTGCCCAATTGACTTTCCGAGAAACTTGGGTGGACGGCAGATTGGCCTACGGTTTGCCCAGGGATGGCAAACCGGACCACATCATTTTGACGGCTGGCCAACAAATTTGGATGCCGGACAGCTTTTTTCAGGCATTTTTATTGAAAACATTTTTTTATTTATAAAATTCAAAAATTTTAAGAATGAAAAAATGGCGAGAAAACATGAAATTGACAAGCCCAACGTGCTCATTCGGGTACATAAGGTAATTACTTAAAAATTGGTTAATTAATATTTTGTGATCGGATCCGGAATATCCAGTTTTCCGTGGCTAGCCTATTTTCAATTTTTAAATTTGTTAATAAGACTAAAATTAAAAACACTAACACGTAAATATCGCGATTCTCGTAATTAATCTTTATTTTAGGATTTTATTTCTGGGTAATATCTTCGAGTTTTACTATACTAAGTGACAAATTCATAGCCACCGGGATCCAATCTGACCCCCCATAAATTTAAGGATGGTCTGATCCTGTATAGTGTTCGCATTTCTTTGGTACTCTCTTGCCCTATGCATCTTCAGGTAGCGCAAAATTATATTAAAATGATTTTAGTTTCAATTAAAATATGCTTTAATGCATTTTTATACACCTTTTGATAAAGTACTATCCGATGGATGTGCAAACTTGTTTGATCGATCTGGCTTCCTATGCTTACACCGATTCGGACATCGGCAAGCCTAGCAATTTAATAATTTAAATAATAAAATTTTAATTTTAAACAGAATATCGATGGAAAGAGCAAGACCCTGTTCAGCTTAAGGACGGCCTTGAGTGAGCGGCATTTTAGTCAAATTTTAATTTCATTTCCATTGGGTCAGGTCTTCTCTTCCCAGCTTCCAGCTAACCAACGTGTCCACCACTTCATGCACTTCAAATACAAATACGGGCACATATTCGTAATACTTTTATTTTAGAAAATAAAATTCTTTGAGAATTAATTATTTTTCGGGAACCGGGAGAATGCTTTGATGCACAATTTAAGAACAATGACTTTAGCAAATATATTGAATAATRKCATRAATTACATGATCAATGCTAGCATAAAATCAAGATCCAATGAAATCAGACTAATAGCCGAATTTATAAAATATAAAAATATTTTGGTATTTTTCTTTAATAATTTAGCAAAATAGTTAAATTTGATTTGGTTAAATGTYAGTTGTTTGCGCACTGTCCTGACGCTCAAACGGCAATTCAGGCAAGGAAGGAAGGATCGTAAGAAAGCGCACTTCAATCATTTGTTGCCTGATTTTTTAGTTACTATCTGTTACAATTGTACATTCCGTCAACGATGTTGGTCATCGTTTCGTGGGTAA
Organism: Globodera ellingtonae; assembly: GCA_001723225.1. Classification (NCBI taxonomy): domain Eukaryota; kingdom Metazoa; phylum Nematoda; class Chromadorea; order Rhabditida; family Heteroderidae; genus Globodera; species Globodera ellingtonae. The sequence continues at coordinate 169,958 of MEIZ01000141.1, read as the reverse complement.
TCTTTTTTTTAATTGKAAATAAACTATTTWCACATGTTTGGAAATTTTATTAAAAATTMAAATTTAGAAAATATCGATTTAGGGATGGATTTTTAGTTAAGATTTTTTTTTAGCTCTAAGAGATGCATTTTATTGCATAGATTTTAAGAATTTTACATAAAATGCTGAAATATCCAAAAATGCCAAAATATACTTTTCTTTCTCATCCAAAACCTCCAAAATATGCTTTTATATGCACAACTCTAAATCAAAAAAATTTTCGGGGGAAATAAAATTTTTGAGCTTATTTTCCAAAGAATTACAAAACAAAAACAATACTCAATATGTTAAAATCTCTAAAAAAAATTTTAGGTGTCCTTTTGGTTGGATCGCACTGCAGTGCCTGCGCGAGTCACGCTTGGCGTCACCACATTGCTCACGATGACCACACAAACGTCCGGCATTAATGCCAAGCTGCCGCCTGTCAGTTACAGTAAAGCGATCGACATTTGGTGTGGAGGTATGGGAATAGTGGTGGCAACATTTATAATTGATCTGATCGGACATTCTTTGGCATTTGAGTAGGAATGATCGAGAGTCTCGATTGCGGCAGTTTAAGTTTAATTAATTTCAAGCACAAAATTCCTGAGGACTTTAGTCAATTTCTTTTACGAGTTCAACTAGGGTTGGTTCCCGACCCCTCGGGGGGGGGGGGAAGTCGGAGGTCGGGGACCAACCCTAAGTTCAACATTAAGCATGTTTGGCCTTCATCTTCTCCGCACTGCTTGAATTTGCTTGTGTCACCTACATTTCATCGCGGATGTTCTACAAAAGTTTTTTTTATTTTTTAATGATATATTCAGAAAACCATGTCCAAAGTTATCAAATTAAATAGCTCAATAGGAACTTCTTGAATTTAGCGTAATTTAATTTGTCAAATTCCATTTTGTAGGGATGCGTCCATCCGTTGGCCCCGGCAGTGGCCTATCACTTTCGCTGGGCTGTACTGGCGTGCCAAAATTGGCCACTGCACGGCTTATCACTGGAAGTGGACAGCCTTCAATCTGTGGCCGTTGTCGCGGGGTATAAATAAATAGGAAAGGGTTTTTTGTTCCCGTCTTAGACCATTCCCGCGCATTAAGAATGGCATATGGGACGTCCCGGTGGCTCAGTTGGAAGAGCTGCCCACGGATTGGGTGGAGGTCGTGGGTTCGAGTCCCACCCGGAGTTACCATTTTGCCTATTCTTTACTCCATACTTATTTCTGGAATTAACGGGTAGTTTTGTGCTAAAGCAATGCAATAAGTATACAAAATTTTGAAAGATATGCCTTGAAAATTGCAAAAAATTCGCAGTTATCCTCTCCTCCACCACCACCATCAGCTGCCACAGAATCAGCACTGTTGGCACACCAATGGACATCAATGGCACCAACAGTACAACCAAATTGGGTAATATATTTATTTTAGCATACCATTTTTGTTAAAGACCCCACTCACATGACTAACTACCAGGTTTGCCGATCGAAACTCGAGATTTTTTTGGACTAAGCTCGAAACTCGACTCCAAAAAATTTAGCCAGACTCGTACAACCCGGAATCCGGACCCAAAAATGTCCGGATTCTGGACCCAAAAATGTCCGGAATCCGGTTACATCCCTGCTACCTACCCACAGCAACATTAGAAACTCTTGACATTATAACGTACAGGACCCTGAACAGCCTGACGATGATGAAGAAGAGGATGTTTGGGTTCGTCGCAAGGATGCAACCGTTGCAACAAAAGCGAAATATTCACCATCGTCCTCTCCTCCACCTGCGTTACAAATAAAAATCGACGCATCACCGATGGCACGCAGCAAGCAGGACGCGCTTTTGGAGCAGGAACTGCACCTGCTCAGGTTCAACAACGGGTCGGCCGCCGATCGACTACGGCTGAAGCGTGGTGGAATGAATCCGTTTGTCGAGATCATGAAGCGATTGCCGTTAATTCGATGGATATGTCGACGCATGGAAGTGGAAGATCCGGCAAAAAAGGCTGATTACGTGTCAAGTTGGTGGTCATTCCATTTACCTGCCTTTAGGGATGAAATTTAAATTAGTAATTAACAAAATAATAATTATTAGCACATTTGATTTTAATGTTATCGAATTTTATTTTTTGGATTTTTATGTAAATTAGGGTAAGAATGGTTGGTTCTTCCGGACCGGTACCGGTGTTTATGGAAAATTTTGAGTTTGTTTTCCGGACTTGAGACGAATACAGCTAATTTATCAAATATTTGGACGGTTTATCCGGGTCTTCTTTGAATATTTAAAAAAAAAATAAATATATATTTATATTTTAACATTTTTCCAACAAATTCGTTGAACAATTAATTCCCTTCCGTTTGATAAGCAATTAAATATGGCCCAAATTTATTTGCCGATGCAATTAATTATTTATTTAATACGTTTTAGGAATTCTTTTCCCGTTGGCTTTTGGACTGTTCAATTTGGCCTATTGGCTTCGCTATTTGAAATGGTAACTTCGCAATTCATCTATCGATCACGACAGCCATATCAAATGATGCGCAAAATATTTGATTTTTTTTGAATATATTTTGTATATTTATTGTATTTTATGTTTAAATGTTGAACACTTTCATTAACTTTTTAAAAAAAAATATCCCATTTTTGGGCCTCACCTACGACTCCTCACTTGACGACCCCCGAAGTGGGGAGCAATCCTACTACAAAATAACATAAACTTTTAATCAATTTAGTTTAAGCAAAATATAATTCTTCAATTAAATTCAAACAAATTGATTTGACAGTTTAATTTCAAAATAAAATATAGTTTTTTTTCGCAAATTAACAACACTTTAGAGGTAAATAATTTCTTCAAAAAAACAAAAATTTAAAAAACTATAACGATTTTTTTAATGATATGCCAAGCATTATTATTCATCATCACCCACTCAAGGCAATGAATTTGCTTTACCATTCAAAAGGCGCTCGCTGAATATTTTATTTTGCCAATTCTATTCTGAATGCAGCACAACATCTTTGGCCTATTGGAAATGTATTGATTACTTATGAATTACGTATAGAAAAATTGATTGATTTATGATAATATTTACTAAATTTTTACAAAATTTAATTATTTTAGGAGTAATAATAATAATTACAATGACTTTCAAAAATATTTTAATATTTTTTCTATTGCTCATCAGCTTAGCATTAGTATCTGTCGTTGGCGAAGGTCAATAAAAATGTTTTTTTTTTAATTTACAAAAAATGAAATTCAATTGTTTAGAGTCAATGGAGCAGGAGCTTCGACCGCCCGAGGGTAGGTATATCCGGGGCAGTTTCCAAATATTACCTAATTATGCTTTTAGAATATGTAAAAAATTTAACAATGTAATTTTTTGGGGATTTTTTGGGTTTTGGTTTTTTTTTGGGATGTGCTCCAATTTGACCCAAAACCAAAATTTTTTTGGTTTTGGTACCCAAAATTTTGTACAAAACCAATAAAGTGCCCATTGGGTTAACCCAAAACAAAAAAACTTAACCCAAAACAAAAAAACTTTTGGTTTTGGGTTTTGGGTCCGGTCTCTAATTTAGCACCCTTTTTTTCGTTTATAATAATCTTTAATTTTTTTCTGCTAATTTAGAAGGCGTGGACATTTGTGTCCGGCAAAGTGAACTGTTGAACAAGCTCATCATCAGCACCGCTAGAATTGTCCATGTGTGTCCCGCCTCAAATCAGCTTTGGTATTACAGTTGTTGTGGAGAGTACGGGGACATTTGCTGCTTTCAACTGCAACCAATGGTCAATTTCGTTTAATTCATTTTAATTTAAATTATTGGTATTTAAAAACTTTTTTAAAATTTTGTTTATAAATCTTAAATAGCATTTTATTGTTTTAGCTATGTTGAGCGTGGTGTGGTTCAAAAACTAAAATAAAAATTCTTTATTTGGATAATCAAAATATTATTGAAAACATTTATAGTTTCATAAATTATGGAATCGGTTTAGTTTAAGATGCTCTAATTTTATTTTCAATAATTTTATCTTTTTTAATTTTTATCTTTTGACCAACTTTAACCTTTAAAGATGGAGTTTTAACTTTTTCCTAAAAAATCCACATTTTTATTTAAAACAAACTTTATTTAATGCAAAACCTCTGAACCAATTTTGTATTTATTTTTTAATATTTAAATACTCTAATTCAATAATTGAAATATTTCCATTTTCTAAGAGTTGGCTTATTCTCGGCTTTCTCGTGCCTGTAGCGATTGGACTGCTTGCCCTTCAGCTTCTCTGCGGCCTGTTTTCCAATCTATTCAAATTGTGCTGCATTTGTTGCTGTCGTAACTCGAAAGAATGATGCTAAAAGAAATATTTTAGACAATTTTAATTTTAATTTGATTTATTCCGCTGATAAACGACGTATGTGTAGTTTTTGTTATCTTTCTGTTTTTGTTCAGAAGATAATTATGACTAGGAACCGGATTTTCAAGCTCTAAAAAACGTTTAAAAACGCACTAAAAACACCCAAATATGCATTAAAAAAAAAAAAAAATCAAAAATGCCAAAATATGCCCTAAATGTGCACCGAAAATGGCACTTTTACTGCACAAATTTGCTTAATATTTATTCTTCTTTTAACGCCTATTTAAGTATATTAAATCTTTTTCGCGTATTTTAGTATTGTTGTAAAGTTAGAAAAATTTAAAAATTCCGGTCAGGCTAACCCATCGCCATCAGGACGATATCAGCTCCAGCTATTTGAGCGTTGCTATTTCAGCGCGGCGCCACTTTTACCTTTTTTATGTGAAAGTTCAATTTTTGAGTTTTTTTTGAAAATGACTAGAAATTATCTTCTAAGATGAATTATTTTTCAAAAACAGCCAGAAATCTATCTTTTTGGGTGCATTTTTACGAATTTTTGGCCAAAAAATGTGTTTAATTTTCGAAAATGCCAAAAACATTTGCTTGACAATCCGACTCTCTCTCTCTATCTATTTGAAGCATAGGTTGAACGCGTAAGCTTCAATTATGGTTAATCATTAACCCGTACTAGATTTTGGTCTCTACTAAAAAAGATATTTTATTTAAAGTTTTCCAGAACACGGGAAATACAGTGAGAGAGGTTTTCCGATAAAATATGTATAACTAGTTTGCCAAATATTTCTCGATTTTTTGTGCTCATTATTAGCTCCTATTTTGAGGGTTTTAGGGGGCCTCTATTTAGGTATTTAAATTGGGTTTTCGATCTTGCGGAATTTTGGGTTTCGGATTTTTTTTGTAATTTTGCCCATCCCTGCTCAACACCTCAAAAATGCTGTAATAGAATTTGGATTTTGAGATGGGTCATAAAATGCAAAATTACCAAAATCCGTAACCCGTATTAATTGAATCCATAAGCCGTACGTATTATTGCGCCCACCTCTGAATCGAAGTCAATCTTKACTATTCATGWSATTAAACTGCYTTTTTATCAAGACAATCGATTCATTATTAATGAATTATTTTATATGCATAAACTGCAAAACATATTATTTTATTTATTCAAAATCAAGAAATAAACACCAATTCACATTTTCTTCACGGGGATGCTAGAACTGGGCTGGGGAATTTATTTCCCCAAAAATCATGTAATAAACATCAAAATTTTCACATTTTCTTCACGGGGATGCCAAACTGAGAGTGGGGATTTATTATTTATTCAAAATGAGGTAATAAACATCAAATTTTCACATTTTCTTCACGGGGATAACAGATGATTACAATTTTGAAAATACCTAAATAAAAGGAAAATTTAACTTTTAGGCACCAAACCTAATTTAAATGGACTTGATTTCATCGTTTTTATTTTAAACTAATAAACGTTCAAAACAACGCAACTGATAATTATTAAAAATCACATATATTAATAATTAAGATAAAAATGTCAATCGGTGCCTTTTTCATTAATATCCAAATCGTATTGGCGTTATCCCTTCATTTCGTCTCAGCGATCCATCTTCAACTTGATCGAGAAGTCGAGAATAACAGGCATAAATTGCCGGCTTGGCAAAAAATGTCGCCAAATATTAGCAAAGATGTGTCGGATATGAAGTTCAAGATTGCTTCATGGATTGAAAAGCCGAATTTGGCACAGCCCAACTTTTCTGATTCTGATCAGTCGGAAAGTCCCAGTTCTTCGAATTTTGATCAACTCCAACAGAAAGGAAAGGAAATAAATCGACAAGAACCAAGGTATGATCGAATGCGACCCGCCAAACACCTAAAACCTGGGCTTTTTAGACAAGAACGCAGTAGATCAGGCAACTTTCTTGGCAGCATCTACTTCGAGCGTGATCATTCCAGAAGAGTAAGTTTTAGTTTAAAATTTTCGTTTGCCATTTTGTCAAAAAAAAAATGGCAAATAATATGTAAAAATATAAGAAAAAATGTCGGATTTCATTTTGATCATAATTTTTCATAAAACATTTACCCTTAGGACAAGAARAGCCGCTTCGAAGCTGAGAATGACCATGAAGTTGGACGACGACTTAGTGATGTATCTGATCAATATTCACATGTTCGCGGTAGCGATGCGTCATCTGATCAGCATTTGTATGGCCACCATAGCGATGCGTCTGATCAATATTCCTATGATGGTCATGATCAAATCCATCATAATAATGAAATTGTTGAAGTCGAACGCGCCGACCTTGACGGAACTTTAAACCACAAAAACAATGCAAGAAGTCCTGAAAGTCTTATTGAAATGCCCAATCGAACAAAGCAGAATGCAACTGCTCTTTCACGTATGGGATCCGATTTGGCGTCAAATAAATGTGGAAAAATGCCTAAATTAGGAAAAATGCCAACGATGCTCAGTTTGAAATTGGATATTATTTACTGGAAGAAATGTGTTACCAACTTCTTATCAAGAGAAAAAACAAAAAAATATTATCTGACTAAWGGTGATCGGAATAATGACYGGCGGCACAATGGTAAAGCCCACGACTCAGACAGGCMTCTTCTTTTGCTGGATCATCCAGAATGGAATGATGGCACAACAAAAACTAAATGGGGCCCAAATCCGTTTCAAGGTCCAGCACCATCATTTAAAAGCATTGAGGAATGAACAAAATTTAAATTTGCGATTACGTTGTTATTGCATGAACGTTTGGCATTTTGTTATCCTCACCATGAAATTCTTATATGGCTCAGTGGTTAAACTTTTTGTCGCAATTTTTTCCCGCCGGCACCGGCACCGCCGGACCGCCTATTCCTGGAATTACCGCATTTTTCAAATTTTGGTTGCAAATCTCGTAAAATTTATTTTAATAGAAAAAAACTTTAACAAAARTCAGAATAAAATGTTTCTTCTGGAAAAATTCTTTAAAAAAAGTGCAGTAAAACCTCTAAACATATCCCTAAAAGTTGGATGAATTTTAATTTTTGTCAAAGTTAAATTTTCCCAAAGGTGAGAACCCTTTTGGGTTTTCATCGAAGATTTTACTCTTTAAATTCAGTTGAAATGCACCCGGAAACCTCTGAAATGCTTATTTTTCTCAACAAAACATTGCCCATAATCAATTATAATATTGAATACAATTTTGTTCATTTTAAATCAAAAAAATACCGAATACCGGTCGGTATACCGAATTTTTTTGGCCGGTATTTTTCGGTATCGGTATTTACCGAAATACCGATACCGAATACAGAAAAACCCCATTTGCCTAACACTAGTGCTCGTAACTGGACTTTTTATAAAAGTAATACGTAATGCGTAATAAGTAGGGACCGGTGCCGGACCGGAGTCCGGCCGGATTTTTCCGAATCCGGTTCCGGAATCCCGGGTTTTTGACCTTTCCGGATTCTTTCCGGACCCGGATTTATCCGGAAAAATCCCACTGTTAAATTTTCAAATTGGCAATCCGGTTCCGGGTCCGGAAATTTGATTTCACCGGTCCCTAGTAATAAGTAACGGGTGAATCAAAAAAAGTAATGCGTAATAAGTAACGTAACAGCCAAAACGCGTATGTAATTACGAGCACCCCTGCTTGAAAAGCGACCATTGTTTTGTGCAAAACTATGCACAAATTGCAGCCGGAGAATGTGACGATCGATTAACGTAAATTATTTTTTAAATATCTTTAACGTCATCACGTGCTGCGCAACTCATCCATTCATTGTCTTTTGTTTGTTTGCTGATTTGCCATGCCAATTTAAGCATAAAATATCGACAATAAATTCAATAAAATCATTTATTTTTAAAGCATTATTAATGCCATCAGTCTATATGGCCAGCTTTTTTTCGCTTTAGCAATTCTTAACAAATAATTCGAATAAATTCGTATGTTAAATTTTATTATCTTTTATTTGGGTAATGGCTCCGATCAAGTCACTATTTGGGTTAAGCGTTTTTTGCCTCGCAAATCTCGAATTGTGATTTCAAATGATCATTAAAAATTTCTGATACTTCACTATTAGCGAAACGGTTTTCAGAACAATTTTTGTTTGGATTCAAAAAAATGGAAAATGTCGTAAATTATTATAAGCCTTAAGCCCGGCATCCGGTCCGAAGGTTGAATTTGTCCGAAGGTCGAAAGTGACCGATTAGGTCAAACATAATGCCAGATGAAAGCTTGCGATGAGTTATAGTTATCATTAAGTTAAAGCTAAGTGATTGGATAAAGCTTTAAAAAGTTATGGAAGTGAAAAACTTCAAAAAGGGCATTTTTGGAGGTTTTCTGGCCATAACTTTTTTCATAATTATCAGATCGCTTAGTGTTTGCTTATTAATTGCTTCTCCTCATCGAGAGCTTTCATTTGATATAATGTTTGACTTAATGGGTTTAGGTTGTAGAAAGTTATAAAGCATTCGACACTCAAACCCCTTTCGACCTTCGGACCGGTAGCCCCTTAAGCCTGATGTTCACGAATATATTTTGCATGCTTGATGCTGTGCTTTCTAAAGTTCCAGTTATTGCAATCTTTGATATAGATCCCCAATTTTATTTTATATTAAAGGATCCATTTTTTTTTGTAAAAAATTAAATCTTATTTTTAGCAAATTTTCGCATAAATATGCAAATTCATTTACAAATTTCATTGCTAATAACATTGGCTTTGTGTCCATTTGTGATGTTATCCGGTAGAGGAAAAGGCAAGTCAAAAGAACTTGTACAAGTTCACAATATTGGCGAAGAAGCAGTGGAGATGAGAAAAAARCTTGTGGACTGGGTTAATGGTGAAAARGAGAAACGACCCAAYACRCCGACAACACCTGCTAATCAAGAAATGTAAGTTGTTGCCTTCAATGTATTCGTGATTCTTGAAATATGAATTTTGTCCAGAGACAAAGTTCAATACCGAGATCGAGTGATCGAGATCACTGAAAATCTTTAAAAAATCTCGAAAAAATCTCGGTAAAAATTGTTCAATCGAGATTACGATCGAGAATCTCGAAAAATCTCGAATCTCGTAAAATCTCGAAAAAAATTTAAACGATCGAGATTCGTTCGAGATCACTAAAAAATCTCAAAAATCTCGATAAAAATTGTTAGATCGAGATTTCGATCGAGAATCGCGAAAAAATTTCGTCGAGATTTCCCGAAATTACGATCGAGCTCAATCGGTTCGATCTCTACTTGTGATTTGGTCTACATTGGCAGATCAGAGTTAGTCTTAACTTGGGATCATAATTAGGAAAATGAACGCCATGCGTCTCTAAAAATGTACTTAGATTAGAAGACTTTTTTTTTGAACACAACTCACAAAAAGCATTTCTTTATTAAAATAATCTCTCTCGATCACGTTCTGATCTACAAATGTTTGAATTAACCTACCGTTGCGCAAACTTTTGCAGCAGCTCTCCCGCCTCCTTGCGCATCGTTTCTTTGCTCTTCAGGAAGTGTTGTGACACTGTAGTCATCTCCTGTTGCAAATTGTTCAGGTCCTCCACACTCTTTTCATTCCGTTTCCGAATGATAGGCTGTTTGCCGCGTGTGGTCTTGCTGCTGCTTTTTCTTGTTGGTGGATGTTCAATGGCCCGGCTACGGTTGCGATCAACGTTGTTTTGGGGCTGTTCAATGGGCCGGCTACGGATGCGATCAACGTTGTTTTGGGGCTGTTCAATGGGCCGGCTACGGATGCGATCAACGTTGTTTTGGTGTTTTCTTCTTGATGGTTGTTCAATTTCCGGGCTACGGATACGATCAACGTTGTTTTGGGATTGTCTTCTTGGTGGTTGTTCAATTACCGGGCTACGGATACGATCAACGTTGTTTTGGGGCTGTTCAATGTCCCGGCTACTGATGCGATCAATGTTGTTTTGGGGTTTCTTCTTTGA
>MEIZ01000141.1:144468-159562 GCA_001723225.1 Globodera ellingtonae | reverse complement strand
AATACGATCGAGAATCTCGAAAAATCTCGAAAAAAAATTAAAACGATCGAGATTCGTTCGAGATCACTGAAAATCTTTAAAAAATCTCGAAAAAATCTCGGTAAAAATTGTTCAATCGAGATTACGATCGAGAATCTCGAAAAATCTCGAATCTCGTAAAATCTCGAAAAAAATTTAAACGATCGAGATTCGTTCGAGATCACTAAAAAATCTCAAAAATCTCGATAAAAATTGTTAGATCGAGATTTCGATCGAGAATCGCGAAAAAATTTCGTCGAGATTTCCCGAAATTACGATCGAGCTCAATCGGTTCGATCTCTACTTGTGATTTGGTCTACATTGGCAGATCAGAGTTAGTCTTAACTTGGGATCATAATTAGGAAAATGAACGCCATGCGTCTCTAAAAATGTACTTAGATTAGAAGACTTTTTTTTTGAACACAACTCACAAAAAGCATTTCTTTATTAAAATAATCTCTCTCGATCACGTTCTGATCTACAAATGTTTGAATTAACCTACCGTTGCGCAAACTTTTGCAGCAGCTCTCCCGCCTCCTTGCGCATCGTTTCTTTGCTCTTCAGGAAGTGTTGTGACACTGTAGTCATCTCCTGTTGCAAATTGTTCAGGTCCTCCACACTCTTTTCATTCCGTTTCCGAATGATAGGCTGTTTGCCGCGTGTGGTCTTGCTGCTGCTTTTTCTTGTTGGTGGTCGATCGGTCCTCAAGTCCGATCTCTAATCATAAGATCACATAAACACAAACAAACTTCTGATCGGTTATGTTCGATTTTAGTGGCGCACATGGCAGAGGCTTCACAGAGCCGACCACACGAGGACARCAAATTATCAGCTACTCAAATATGCCRTACTTGTCGATGGCACCCAGCCCGTATGGGCAAAAACATCGACCAAAATTGAGCGGAATGTTYAGCCGWATTGTGCGCAGATTGACACCAAATTTTGGCAAATGGAGAAAAAACCTGGAAAATTGTTGCAAGACTACCGAATGCCACCATCCACTGGGCGCGCGAAGATTTTATTCGGATAACAATGATGGGAATTATAATAATGATTATTATTATAATGATTATGATTATGCTAATGATGAAACGAGCCTGCTGCCATCACGTTCTGTTTCTGTTGGCAACACTTTTCACTCTCCGGGTTCGTCGGAAGACAATGCGGCCATTCATCCCGAAGAGAATACCAATGTGAACCCGTTACCCCAACTGACGTATCATTCATTAAACTATGGCACTCCTCCAAAATCACACGAATTAAACTATGGCACTCCTCCAAAAACAACATATGGCATCCATCGTTCGTCCGGATCAAAATCGAACACACCACCAAAAAGAAATGATCGTCTGGATTGGAGCCGAAACTCATTTGAACGATTCGATGGCGATCCAATTCAAACTCATCGATCCCCCAGAATATGAATGTTGAGAATGATAGACTTGGAAAATTGACTAAAAAACTATGTGTAATTTCTAAATTTTTTTTTTGGGTTTAATTTCTTTTTTTTTAAATTTTATTGTATTTGTGGATTTAAAAAATTTGTACAATAAACTGGCAATGTCGAATTAGATGCTTTTTAGTGCTCAATGCTGCTTTTTTAACGTTTTGCTGCTGCTTTTAAAAATTTTGAGATTACAACCCGCCCTTAACAAATAAAAATGAAAAAAAGTGATTGAAAATAAATAATCGGCATGAAATAAATTTTAAAATTATGCATTTGACAAAAAAAAAAGTCTATTTTTGTAGAAATAAATTATTAATCTTTCAAAATAGGTTTTATTTTAAAAAAAGTCAATTGAAATTTTTTAATTACCATGGAAAAAATTTTAAATACTTACCATCAAATTTTTTTAATTTCAGGGAAATTCCGCATACCTAACTGTGTGAATAAAAGCAGTATAAGCAAAAAGAATCACCGCTTAAACAATTAAAAATTAGACTTATTCACTTAATTTAAAGAGTTTACTCTCAAATTTTTAAAAGCACTAAAACTTTTCATACATTTTATTTTGGGTTAAAAAAATAAAATAAAAATCCAGGATAAGTAATGCAAAACTTTTAATATATCAAAACATTAAATTTGTTTTTTTATCATTTTTTTCCATAATGTTTTGTTTCCGGAAGATGTAAATTGATTAAATTTGTCGGAAGGTCAGTCAAATTTACCATGTTTTTATTCATATGAATAAGTAAATTTCATATCGTAATAAGAAATAATAAATAAATAAACAATTTTATAAACACGAATAGGTATTTAAATCGCACATTTTGGCAAATCAGGCGGCACAGTTAATGTGAAATATTCCAAATTCAAAATTCCATAAATCAAACTTTCTGGAACCGTCCATATGCATATTTCATGTTCATTTTTTCTTCTCTTAACATTGGCATTGTGCACAAGCGTGTTTCTGACACCGCTTGACAAAGGGGACAACGGGAATGGCCAAAACGAACAAACTGAAAATATTGACAAACAAGTGGAGGAGATGCGCAAAAAACTTTTGGCATGGTCCGATCGAGTGAAGAAGAGAAGGGAAGAGGAAGAAATGCACCATTTAGATGACTCTGATCACTCGGAAACGTCACATTTTGATCAGCCACCCCAAAAGAAAGGGAATAAGCAAAAGTTGGCACTGCTCGAATCGCGGCACGATCGTGGAGGGTTCGCATTATTTATCAGACGTACTCACGGATACGAATTTTCGTATCCGTATCCGCGTCCTCAAAATCTCAAATCCGTTATCCGTCCGTATCCGTGACCTTCTAAAATCCCATAGCCGGTTATCCGGATATCCGCGGATATACAGCGGATATATCCGGATAAATAGATTTTTTATATCCGTTATCCGTCCGATCCGGATATATCCGCGGATATCCGCATATCCGGATATCCGTGAGCACGCCTGAAATTTATAATTTTATTTATAAGAAAAATTTATTTAAAAAAGCCATAATTGCATAAAACCTTCAATATTTAATTAAGGTGTGATGTGGACGGCCAAGAAGCAGGTGGCAGCAGTTGTCAAAGTGCCGCCACCAATCGTTTGGGTTATTTGAGAAGTAAAAGTGATGAAAATGTCAGAAGAAATGAATTTCACGAAATTGGACAACGGCAAATTGTACAATATTCAAAAGAGCCACCTTGTCAAATCGGCAGCTCAAAAGGTGATTTGATTATGCGTTTAAGCTATTAGGTGTCCGAACTTATTATGGCCAGATACCTAAGGCCAAAAACAAAATGGCAGGAATTTTGAAATGACCTGACCCGGAAAACAGATTCCAGAAGTAAAAGTCAACCCGGACTGGGTCCGGACTTTTACTGGGAACAAATCATAATTTTTGGCAAATGATCAAGATATTAAAAAAAATAATAACATCAATTTTAATTTCTTTATTTCGTCCCCAATTTAGACCATCACATTCCGAGGCACTCCAAGAAAACTGTTCAATCAATTAGAAGTACAGCAGGCCATGGCAAACAAATTGTGGTGCACACGGATAAGCCGATCATACAAAAAAGGCAGGAAAAAAGTATGGATGACTTGCAAACATTGCAAAAACAAATGAATGCGTTGATGGCACAAAACGCTGAAAATAAAAAGGGGATGCGCGAAGAGGCGGAGGCGTTGCAGGCGGCACACAATGTTGTGCCACCACGGAATGCCATTCAACCAAAATTTGACGGATTTTTGGACAAAGTGACGCGCAAGATGACGCCCGAGCCGGACAACTGGAAGAAGGGGCTCGCAAATATGCTAAAAGCAGATGTTCAACCCAAAAGGAGAGATTGCCGTGATCAAAATGTTTATGAGCATGATTATTTGTGGTGCATTACTTCCGGAGAACGTTGCCAAAAAATTAACTGTCCGGGCGACCCTCATCCTGAACGGACAAATGAACAACCGCCGGAAAATCCAGAAAAAGCTTCTGGCATTGCCATTGATGATAAGCCTGATCAAAACTATTTCTTGAAATATGAAAATACCAAAACACTTGATAAAATGCAATCATCTGATGCATCAGACGATGAGGTCGCGGTAAATTCGACTAGTGAATCTAATCAAGAAAAAGAAAACTTTGGGCAACATTTGTCTAGCAGCTCAAGACGAGGAATTGACCAACCATATCATGGCTCAAGAAGAGTTGATCGCGTTAGTTCAAGAAGTGATAATTACTTTGATCAAATTGATTACTATGGCTCAAGAAATGCTGATCGCCAAGATGCACCAAGTATTTATGGAACAACAAGTTCTGATCACCAAAATGCAAAAAAGTCTGATCAACGATTGTCAAGAAATTCTAATTTCGTTAGATCAAGAAGTGATAATTATTATAAGCAAAGAAAACCTAATCGCACTGGCTCTAGAAACGCAAAACGCCAAGATGCACCCAGTGAACATCATGGAACAAGCAGCTCTGATCACCAAAACGCGATAAATCTTGAACARCAAGACTCACTGAATCCAGAGGTATTGTTGGTCAGCGTTTAATGTTTTCTTGTACAAATSATGTTTTTGATGTTTTAATTTAGGACAAATTTGATGAAGACGAACAATTAAGTCGTGCATTGAAAGAATCCGTAGAAGAAGCCGAAAGCATGGCACAGTTGAAGCATCGTGAAGATGATCAAATGGTCATTGCGATGCAAAAATCGGTGCAAGATGAAATTGAGAGGAGACAGAGCTCTAGAAAAGGGTAAAATGCCTTAAAAATAATTTCAATTGTTTTTTTCTTTACTTTTTTAGCAAGCTCAAACATAAGCCTTCATCATCAAAGCGTCCAACAAATGTAAAATCATTTGTAAAAAATTAAGGAAACATAAAATTTAATTTGTAAATTTGTAAATTTCTAAATATTTTAATTTTGAAACTAATTTGTAAATTTTTAAATGTATTTTAAATTTGAAACTTGTTGTTTAAGAATAACAGTGATGATGATGATCTTGTTCTACAAAAGGCCATCCAGGCGTCCCTATCCGACCTTCGGTTTTTTATTTATTCGATTATATATAATACCAAATTAATTAATTTTATTAAAAAATAATATTTATTAATTTTTAATTTATTCCTTCCTTTTAGCTGAATTGTTTTTGCACAAAGAATATTGAGAAGGCACTTAATTGAAACTGTTCAATCATGATAACAAAAATTACAGCTATTAAACCTCTAGACAATTTACCATTTGTATCATTTCGCAAAAATCCGCATTCTTGATGTTATACCCACCCAAAACTTTAGGAAGAATTTAGTTTTCTGCAGTGAAATGAATGAATATTATATATTTAAATTATCATATAAATCGATTTTTCAACATTTTTTATATCTTTTTCGTGTCCCAATCCAATCATTGTCATCAATCGCAGCATTTTGCAGTTCCACATTCAGCAGCAGACGGACTAGCTGATTCGGGACAACGAACGGTGACCATGCATTTTTGATCGTTGCTGCTCAGACAAACACAACAGCAATCGCTTCCTTCCGTATTGGCTAATAAAAAAGTTGACAATGATTAGTAGGGATCGGATTTATATGTGCTAAAAACCCAAAATATATATGTTTTTATGTGCTTAAAAATGCTAAAATATGTATTAAAAACCAAAAAATGCCAAAATATGTGCTTAAATATGTGCCAAAAATGGCCAATTGCATTTTTCTTATGAAATTTTCACAAAAACCCCGAATTTTTCTTTTTGACCAAAAAGGCCAAAATATTATTATGAAAAAATGGCGAAATATGTGCTAAAACTCTGAAAAAGCTTAAAATATGTGCTAAAAAATACCCCCAAAATATGTTTTTATATGTGCTAAAAAGTGGCCCTAATTCAAATTTTTCAAAACAAATACTATTTTTGGGCTTCTCTCATGGTAAGGAATCCACGAAAAAAATATGTTAAAACATAAAAATCCGATCCCTAATCATTAGGGTCAGATAATTCCATGTCTGGGTCTGTTCAGAAAACTGATCATTTTTGGCATAGTGCCATGACACTGCTCGAACGCACGCACCCTTACAACACTCGTCCAACGCATGCGCATCGCATTGCGTCATGCGCACCTTTCCAACGCATTTGCCTCCATCAATTGTCGGCACACAAATGCACACTGCTTTACCAACATCGGCACTCAGCTCTTCGCGAGTGCCGCAGCATTGCACAAATACCTTTATGTAACAATAATTTATAAAATTTGGCATTTTCTAAAAATTGCTTTTTAATTATTTAATCAGCTAAATTGGGCTCTTCGAACCTTTTGAAGTTTGTTTTTGTCGCAAAGTACGCACACGCAGCACTCTTCGTTGTTCGCAGCATTTTCTGGAAAATTTTGAAACTTTTATACTTCGATCATAGTTATTTTAAGCTTGATCAGAAAATAAAATAAAAGTTTTTCCACCTTCCGAGGCCAGAACGCGCCTGCGGGCCTCGAAGCCCTACTCTTCTTTAAACAAGGGTTGCCGCCGGCCGGGGACGGGGAAATCCGGGGATCCTCGGCCATTCTCATCCCCGTCCCCGGCCCCGCCCATCCCCGTAACCGGGGATCCCCGGTCTCATCCCCGGCCGGGGATGAAAATGCACCCCTAAAGATGGCACTTTCCGGTGAATATTCATTTTTTGGTCTGAGATGACAAAGAAAATTCCATTTTGTGGTTAAATGGGTGCACTTTAATTTGAAGAAATTTCGATTTTTAATAAAAGTCCCCAAAAATTGCATTTTTTAAAAATAACCCCTAAAAATGGATTTTGCCCATCCCCGTTCGCCGGTTTGCTCATCCCCGAAAACGGGGATCCCCGTTTTGTCGTCCCCGGTATCCCCGGTTTGACCAGGGATGGCGGCAACCCTACTTTAAACATCCCCCCCCCCGGCGGCAACCCTACTTTAAACATCCCCCCCCCGGCGGCAACCCTACTTTAAACCACTCGGGCGGGGGTAGCTCCCGACCCGGCGAAGCGGGCCAACTGCGTCTGGCCAACTGCGTCTGAGGAACGTTTAGCAGCTCATAACTTTTTTCAAGACTGGCCAATCTTCATAATCTTTAGATCTTTCGAAAGCTCTAAATGATTCAGCAACATCGAGCCGGTTCGTTCGAATGCTTACATGTAGCTTGTTCTTCTTAAGGCCTTTCAAATGATATAAAGATTATGAAGATTGGTAGTCTTGAAAAAAGATATGGGCTTCTAAACTTTCCTGAGACGCAGTTGGCCAGACGCAGTTGACCCCCACCGCGACCCGGTCCCCCCTACTCCCAGATTTAAAGAAAAAGACCTAACGCCCTGATGATCTAAAATTAACCTTTGAACTTTATCTTTAACATTGATCGCTGATTTTTTTGATATTAATGTTTAAATTACCCTTGCAACATTTCTCCAACTCGTCCGGATTAACGCAACAAATTTGCACCTTGTCAGAGCATTTTGCGGCCCCACTTTTGCACGGAACTTTAACGCAAACCGCACAAATTTCGTTTTCTCCTAAAAATATTTTTTTTAAAAATCCCAAATGAAATTTAAATTTTTAATTAATTTTAGTTTTAAAATGCTATACTGCTTAAGGCGTTACCGATTTGGTATTCCATTTGCTTTGAGTTGAAAAGCTTACAACATTCGTCTCTAAAAGCAACAGAGGATGCCATTAAATTAGTGAATGGTGTTTATTGACTAAAAATAGAATAAAGTAATTTGCAAAAAGTTAAAAAGTTTTGAACAAGATCGAGAATAAAAAAATGTTATTTTGGAATTAGTATGTATTTCAAAGACTAAATTTAAAATATTAAAAATTATATAAAAATTTGCTTTTCTGAAAATCATCCCAATATTTAAAATGTTAAGCGAAATTCTAAAATATTTTAATTTAGTATTAATTACTATTTTAATATTAATTATTTTTATTATAATCGCCCTATTCCGTGTGATTTTATAGCGAGATGCATTTGCGATAAAATGAATTGTTGAATGTTCCCCTTAATCATAATTTTTCCGAGTGATCGAACGGTTTGTTTATTTGTGAAAAGAAATGGAGCAATACAAAATATAGGGTACAAAATTAATGATGATGTCATTCCTCCGTTACTTTTTTCGTTGACAATCTCACCAATTTTCATGCAAAAAAATATTTTGTGATTGTAATAATTACTAACTTAAGGCGTTATCAATTGATTGTAACTTTTTCTAGTTTTTAAGATTCGAACTCACTGCTTCAACGTAAAATACCATTAAATTTAATTGTCCAAATTTGGAAAATTTATGCAGTCGCTTTCACTATTATTAAAAAAAATTTATCAAAATTTCAAAAAACTTGTTTGAGCAGAAAACGGCAACCATACAAAAATAAAAAAATATCAAAATGAGAAAATTCTCCGTCGCTGTGTCAACAACAAATAATAGCCCCAATAGACGCAGTTAAACAGCATAAACATTAACGGAAACAGAATTCTTGACATTTTATCGATGCTCAGCGCTCTTCGGGACAGCATTTGAGAGGCCTTAACAGAAAAATTTTCAATTCCAAATTTTGATTTTTTTTTTCTTAAGCCTTACTTCCAAGTATTTGATCGCATTTTCGGGATGTGATTTATCCTTTGGACTCAATTCTTTCTCGCCGTGAATATCCGGCAATAGAAAATCCTCTTAAATTTAAAAATCAAAAATTTATAAATGCATTTCTAATTTCAAAACCTTCATCTAAATTGTTATTCAGTTTAATATTTTTGGTCAACTCGTCCATYGCAAATGCCACCGAAATTCCTCCACTTTTCTTCTTTTCCGTCATCACTTTGTCCTCCGACCCTTTCCGCCCGATCACCGACCAGTTCATATTGTCTAAATTTAATAATTTTATAGATGGAACAATGTCCTGATCAGTAAACAGATTTTACCCAATTACAACGGCACGTTAAGCAAAAAATAACTGTGGCCCAAAATAATACCGTAACATAGTACAGAAGCAATAATCTCATCATCATGATTACCGTAATATGATCCGTTCATGGCGACTGTAGATGGTGACCATTGAGTACCGTCGCCGGCGGCACCATCACTTTGGCTCTTTTTCAACCTGCTGATGTTAGATGACGGGTGGGGTGGGAGTAGGGGTGGTTGTGCTACAGGTACTGCTTGTTGTCGTGCTTTTCTTCCATTCTTGTTACTTTATAGGGAGGCTGGTTTTGTTTGTTTTTATCTTTTTTTAATTTTAACTACCTTTGGTTGCTGCTGCTGATCATCCTGCTGCTGTCATCACGACTTTCTGAAAGCTCTTCACTAACTGTTGAATTGTCCCGTTCGATGCGCAATTTTCTCCCGCTTGGCACCGATTGTCCACCAGATTTGACGTCTTAAAACAGTACCTTTTTTTACGGAATTTCAATATTTTTTTGTTATACACATTCGGCTTCAATTTTTGACGTTAAATGTCCAGAAATTGCATACTTTTAATAAGCGCAAGAGCACTGCTTTTCCTGCGCATTTTCAGCATTTGCTCATGATCATGTGCCAATTCTGATGAGAGGATTGGGGACAGCGCGAAAATGTCGACGGACGCACGGCGTCTGATCCGGTTGGACAACTTTTCATATTTGTCCGATCGACGCATGTACGAGTTGACCAGCGCGAACTCTACGAGTGCCATGAACACGAACAGCATGCATCCTGTTGGATGGATGATTGATCAGCAAATGATCGGATTGATTGATCCTGGACCTATTGAAGTCTATCTGTTCCAATCAGAAAAAACAAAAACTCATGAAAACAAATTGCTGCCCCGGTCTGTGTCATATTTTTGCTTATTTAAATCATTTTTATTAAAAATGAACCATCTTAAAAATAGCATAAAAAATTAAATGATAAAACAAAAGTTTAAAATTTGGTTTACCGCCAAACCAATAATCGATAGCTTTTGCGTAAGAGACGCGCGGAAGTACAAATCGCATTCCGTTACCCTTAAATGAATAAAATAGCATAAACTTTAAGTCAACTAAAGTTCATCTTAAAATAAATTATTTAAATTTTCAATTAATAAATTATTTTCTTTTGCGCACAAGTGTTGTCATTGTGAGCAGAGTCGTAAATGAAAGAGTAACCCGTGCGGGTACTGCTCGACGATCAATCCAGAAGGATACCTAAATTTCAATTATATTTATTCAAAAAATTTTAAATATTGTAATCAATCAATTAAGCACAATTTGTATTTTAATTTTATACAAAATTTTAATAAAATTTTATTATTTCGCGACCTTACCCAACTGATGATGACGATCAACCCAGTAGGAATGTAAGACTGAACAATGTTGAAGCCAATACGCCTTTTCAGGTACAGATTGCCCATTAGACAACTGAATCTGTCTAAAATTTTTGGTAATAAGTGAAAAATTTAATTTGATCAAAAAACAAAAAATCCAATCACTATAAAGGTGATATATTTCAATTCCGGGCCTGTTTTGTAGGATCGTTCGGTTACTGCATAACGGTAAGTGCCGTCACAGTATTCCGCGACAATTTGATCAATGTTAAATTCGGGCAAATCAATTTCCGGATTGTACATGATCGGCTGATGCCGAAACCAGGTGACATTGACCATTTTGGCAATGTACGCATCTATGGCATTGTAAAAAATTGACATTATTTGGGCATTATATATTTAATTAATATATTTATTAATCTATCTTATAAATTAAATTTCAAAAATTATAAACCAAAATTGAACTCCTCACATGAGAGCACCCGAATGTGGCATTGCTGTTCGTCCATGGGATAGTCGTGCAGCTTTAGATTGCATGCCACAGTCAGTGTTACTCTGCTGGAATAGGCTACCGTACCATCGGTTGCGATGAACAGGTTGAAGTTGGGTACGGTAACGTCATGAAAAGTAGCTTGACGAGCATTGGCAAAGTACAGGTCCGGCAACCTGGAAATTAAAAGTTTAAAAAATTAAATAACAAATAATTATAAAATATTTTTTTAAACTCACCAAATTTCTCTTCGCAGCGCGTCGTCGTTGATCATCACTGCGTCAGGGCCTGAATGCTTCAAAGACGGGTCCCTAAAAATTTAAATTTTTATTAAAATTTTATTTCCTAAATAAAATTACTTCCAACTGATGTACATGTACAGGTCCACTTCAAAAGACTAAAATTCCAATCTTATAAATTTAAAAAAAAACTACAAATTCCCTGTGAGCCCTAAAACCATTTTTTTTACAAATTTAACATAAATATGTGATGCTTTTTCTCAATTTCCTATGTTCTAAGCCTGTCAAACCATTTGGGTTTCGCGAAAATCGCCCAGACTCTCCAGATAGAAGCCTAGCATWACGGCCAATGGGCCTCCATTTGAAGACGGCGGTCGCCGAATTCGCCGATGCAATTCGTGGGCCGGCGACATGGCCGAAAGTGTTCGAAATCGTTGCTTCTGTAATTTTTGGAAAATTAAAAAACTATTTAAACAATGAGGTTTTAGAAATTACAAAAAAAAAAAATTTTAATCAATTTCACTCGATGATTTGGTGCGCTTTCAATTGTCCTTTCGTAGCCTGTGAAAGGTTCCACATGTGTGTAACTAGCCATATTGTCGTTGCTTGAATGAGAGAATTTGTTTTAGTCTTTAAATTTTGAAAATAAAATTTAATTTTACTAAATTTTACACAATTTGTAAAGCACTCAACCGTTGCCAAAGAACAAATTTGATGAAAAGAAAATTAATAGCAAAATTTTGCTTAAATATTGAAAGCATTTTCTAAAATATTTAACAGGGTTTTTTGAGCCTAATATTCTGACAAACATTTTAAAATAATTCTAGCAATTAATTTTTTTAAAATTGAAATTGCTTTAATAAAATGATGCTTCCACAAAATGAAAAGATATGTGGCCTCCAAAATAATTATAATCCACCAACATGATAACAAATGATCCCTCCGGTGAGAAATATTTTGAGAGAAGCGATGTTTTAGCCGCTTTTAGTGGCCTTAGTGGAAAGCCAACAACAGCTGTGCCTGGGCACATTTTTTTAATAAAATTGGTCTTTAGGACACGCCAAAACAGCTGGAGTTGCAATTTTATAAATCGGGGATAAACTTTAATTTTTAAATAAAAAACGCATTTTAACAAACAAAAGGTCATATGAAAAAATCATAAATATTTGCAACACTTTCACCAATTCTAAAATTGAAAAAAAAATCGAACTTTGGTGTTTTTAGCTCATATTTTGTGGATTTTATAGTTAATTGTAAGTCAATATTTCATCAAGCTGACGAAATTGTGCAATATAAATAGGCATTTCGCCAACGAAGAAGCATTAGCAAAACTAAGCTCCATTCAAAATGAACACCATTTTCCAAAAATTCAGTTTCGGTTGAGGTGATCGAAGACGACGGCACTCCGCAGGAGGTTGACATGGCAAAGGCATTGGCACAGAGCAAACGATTCTTTTGGCGTAATTACACCCCCCTGATCTGACTTTTTTAGGGGAGAATGAGTAATTTTTGAAAAGATCTCTCGTTATATTATGAGGTGATGTAGTGGTGAGTGGTTGTGGATTTGGTGTGGGGCAGGTAGGGAGGGGGTTCGTATCCTGTTGTGGTAAATAATTTTTTCCCGGCTTTCTTTGCATACCTATGCTGCTGGGGAAAATTAAAACAAATTGTTTAAATTTTTCCAATTTTAAAATATATTTATGATGACAATTCATATCAATCCTTTTTTTTTGCCCTGGCAAAATTGGGTTGAATACATATTTATCAACATAACTTTGTTCAAAGTTGAATGATCTTAATTATTAGTGTCATAAAATGCAGAAAAATTAGACAATTTTATTCCATATGTTTTTGAAATTTTTAATGAAAACTTCCAAAATTTAAGAAATGTCAGCCAAATTTCGTTAATTTTGAAACATTTTTTCATAACAAACATTGCTAAAATCTTCAACCTCATTTTCAAGGACAATCTTGAAAAAAAGGATATTTTCAATTTTTAAGATCGAAGGTCCATTTTCAAGGACTGTCCATGCCATTCAAGGACGAATCTGAACCCTTATGATTCAGGGTGAGGATGATGAATGGATTTAAAAATAAAATGACACATTCTTTGGAACCCCAACAAAAGTGAATGTTGTATAAGTCCCACNTTTGGAACCCCAACAAAAGTGAATGTTGTATAAGTCCCACTACCGTAGCCGGGCATTGGTTTTTGATCAAAGCGGTCCGAAAATAAGACATAATTCGATTGAAATTTGTAATTCTTAAACGTGATAGCTGTGATTTGGAACCCCAACAAAAGTGAATGTTGTATAAGTCCCACGACCGTAGTCGGGCATTGGTTTTTGATCAAAACGGTCCGAAAATAAGACATAATTCGATAGAACTTTTTATACATTTTATTTTGTAAAGATGTCGACTATTAAAAACAGTACAAATCTGTAAAAAAAGTACAGATTGCAACCCTGATTTATGTTCATTTTTAATAACAAATAATATAAGTAAATTTCAATTATTTTGGCCTTATTATCTTAAAGCTTTGGTTTCAATTTTCATTCTTTTTGTCAAAATCATGGATTTCTGGCTGTTTTTGAAAATAATTCATATTTTAACGATAAGTGTTGTGGTTGTACAAACATGCAATTCACGATCCGATGCTGGCAAAGCATCCCTCGAGTTGAAGAAGGTGCAGGACCCGTGTGAGGAGGCAAAGCTTAAAGTAAAGAAAACTGAGGGGTCATCATCATCGGGATGATCAGTGAAATGATCATTTTCCTGTGAAAAGGGGAAAAAATCTTAGGAACTAACATGGAAAGAACCAGTAGTGCTTCGATTGATTTAAAAAAAGCTGCTTCTGATCAAATTTCTGATTTACTCACAAACGATCAAGTCATTTTGGGGATGATCTATCTTGAATGATCAGATTAGACTTATAGTTAGGTCCATTTGAGTATAATCGAAACACTGGTGGGAATGACATTTTTATATATTTTTTAAAATTTATTTTCGGGGCTTTTCGTTTTGCATAAATTTTGCTTTCACTTCACGTATGGCCCAGTAAAGTACGAACGCGACTCTTTCGTCCCCTGTTTTATGAGAAAATGCTTGTGCAAAATTTCCACAACATTTCCGGAAACCGGATTCCTTCCGTTCCACAATTGCTCGGGAACAACTTTTACACAATTTTTCCCAATAAAATATAATCATTTATTTTTTATTATAGTCTTTCACAATAAAATTGGTCCAATTTTCTGCGCTTCGCCAAATTGTTCGCTTTCGTCCATTCGGTCGCTTTACGCGTCGTAAATGCTTCAAAATCATTTTATTCCTTTATTTTTAAACTTATTTATTGACGAGTTTTTTTGATGAAAATTCTTTATTATTAAGCCTAAAAAGACTTAATTATCATTTTAATATTCAATTAAGCTACAACTAATGGATTGCACCATACTGCTGCTCATTCTGATGTTTTCTCTTTCTTCTAATGGCGGTTGGTGAGCCAAGTAAAATGAAAAACGAAAATTTTTATTTATTTATTTTTATTTCAAATAATCATTTCCAGAAAATTCAATGTTTTCGAGTTCTAAGTTAGCCATACGATAACTTATGACATTCTAACAGAAACGAACGGAGCTGTCGGCTATGGTGCCGAAGACGGCACTTCGACGACTGTGCCGAATGCGTTTACCAATGGTATACAGCAACAGCAGCAGCTGCTGGCGTTTGAGCAACATGGCCAACATCAAACTCAACCAGTAACAGGAACAACTGTTGAAGTGCATACCCAAAACAATGTTTAGTATAAAAAACAATTTTTAATCATTATCTAAATTACGGGAAATCAAATATCATTTATAAACAGAATAAATGATATTTTAATTTTTTTTCTGGACCTCCACATGAAATATTACATAGTGTAAGCTTAAAAATCAAAAAATGCAGATAAATGAACCTATCGAAAATGCGACTTCAGCGTCCGTTTATGAACAACAAATTGGCCAAAATGTGACTACCGCGTCCGTTTATGAACAACAAATTGGCCAAAATGTGACTACAGAGCCCGTCTATGAACAACAAATTGGCCAAAATGTGACTACAGAGCCCGTCTATGAACAACA
>MEIZ01000141.1:126544-140269 GCA_001723225.1 Globodera ellingtonae | reverse complement strand
ATACACACACACGTCATTTTTCTGGCGTTTTCAAACGCACTATTATAGTTCCCAAATTCCAACCCTTCACGCCCTGGGGGACAATTCGGTACCGGACCGGGGCATATTATTGAAACCGAAATTAAACTGATCAAAAAATAAAGCTATGGAAAAAACACGCTCGGACTCGGGAATTATAGTTTTGAATAAAATTATTCAAGCAAAATTACCGAAAGACACAAAAAGGAATGAATTTTTTTTTGAACAAAATTTTCGATTTTTCCTTAAATTTAAAAGAAAGAAAAAATGCAGATTTATGCTTAAATTATAAGAACGAAAGTTAAGCAAGCAATTGATCATACTAAAGTTTTTGTTAGCTAAAAGTGCATATGAAATTAATAACATTCTCTAAATTTTCGCTTTTTTCACTCTCAGAAGGTGAAACGGACTGAGGAGTTTTCCACCGCCCCCTCCCCTCTCTCTCTCACCTTTACGTGCCAGCCGCTTAATTTTCTTGCTCTATGAGTGTAAAAGCCAATCTGCTGCTCCCGCTCTGTTAGCGGGAATTTGTTCTGATCAGTCGTGATCGACGATCCGATCAATCAGTCGGTCGGGGGATGAAGCGGCCCCGTCTCTAATCAATCCCATTCGCCCCAAGCAAATTCAACTTCTTTGCTTTTTCCCCTCCCGGGCTTGTCATTTTGACCCGACCTCTGACTGATTCAAACATTTGCTGCCCGACCCTCTCAACCGTCCATTATAAAATGTGTGACGGCGGCGGCTCCCTGGGGCAAAGAGCTCTGCTGCTCTTCGATTTCACAGAGAGTGATCAAAATTAATGGGGCCCCCAAAAAGTTGGGAAAATGGAAATGATGGGTTAAGGGTGATTGATCAAAACTTTGATCATCACAAAATGTCCCTCCAGGGTGATCAAAACTTTGACCATTCTCAAAATGTCCCTCCATTTTATGTGCTGCAGAAACTGTCCATGTTGCATTTTTGGTTCCTCAATTAGCTTTAGCATTGGAAAATCATTAAGTTTTACATTTAATATTCAAAAATATATTAAAAATGATTGTAATATGGCGGATTCAATTTTTTGTTTGCCTGAGGGAATGAGCATTAAATTTCTAATCAGCTTTAATAAAACTAAAACTTTCAGACTGCTTTCATATTTAAATGACAAGTTCCAGCGAGTGTGAAATTTTGCAGCCTTCTCAGATAATCAGGGAACGGTGGAAAATTGTGAGTGTGAAGTCTCTTAATTTTTTGAAAATTTTTAATTTACGKAAAATATTCAATTTTTAAAATTTTAAGAAGCAAAAAATTGGAGGAGGCGGTTTCGGTGAAATTTACGAAGCTATTGACACTCAAAATCACAATGAACGGGTAGCAATCAAAGTGGAGTCCAGCAAGGTGTGAATTGGAAGAAATTGTTTTTTTGTTTGAAAATAGTTTTTAAAATTAAAATTCAGGCAAATAAGCAGGTCTTGAAGATGGAGGTCGCTGTACTGCGTCGACTTCAGGGCAAGAAGCATGCGTGCAAATTCTATGGGTGTGGACGCAATGACAAGTTCAACTATTTGGTGATGGGACTGCAAGGCAAAAACTTGGCCGACCTGAGAAGGTAAAGACCAAATGGGATCAGAGAGAGTGTGTCGGAGTGATCAGAAATTTGGTCTGAATCTAAAAATGATCAACCCAGCACCAAATGATCAACCAGCTAGAAAATGATTGATGAAGCCAATCTGATCGATCAGACCGGGGTTTAATGATCAGCCAAGATTTGAATATTTAGAAAAAAATGGTTCTGATTTTATTATTTTAAGAATATGTTCTCATTTTAAGAGAATCGCCCAGCCAACGCTTCTCCTCTTCAACGGCCTTACGTGTGGCTTATCAGCTTCTCCAATCCATCCGGGACATCCATTCCATCGGATTTTTGCATCGTAATAATTTTATGATTTTTTTGCTAGAGCAATTTTGCAATTTTTTGTGAATTTTTTACTTCATTTTTACCGGAATCTTCTTTTTGTTAAATAATTTTTCTTCAATCGATCTTTCAGGCGACGTAAAACCGTCAAATTTTGCCGTTGGCCGCACATTGCCCACCCAGCATTGCATTTACATGCTCGACTTTGGCCTGGCCCGTCTGTTTTTGAATGCCAAAGGCGAAGTGCGAAGTCCACGTGCGTGTTGGTTGACCCGCCACACTAAACTTTGCTTGAGAAAAATCGTAAATTTGAATTTAGGATCCGCCGCCGGTTTCCGCGGTACTGTAAGGTACGCCGCCCTCTCTGCGCATAAAAATAAGGTACTGTAGAGTACGCATCTGGTCCGATAGTCGAATTGTCCGAAGGTCGAAAGTGTTGTAACTTTCTTCAATCTAAACCGATTAGGTCGAACACCAAATGAATAGATTTATCATTAAGTTAAAGCTTAGTGATTGGAAAAAGCTTAAAAAGTTATGCCCAAAAAAGTGAAAACCTCCAAAAATGGCCATTTTTGGAGGTTTTCTGGCCATAACTTTTTTCATAATTATCAGATCGCTTAGTTTTTGCTTATTAATTGCTTCTCCTCATCGAGAGCTTTCATTTGGTATAATGTTCGACCTAATAGGTTTAGGTTGTAGAAAGTTATAAAGCATTCGGCACACTCAAACCCCATTCGACCTTCGGACCGGTAGCCCCCTGTAGTAGGCCGGTGAACCAATGTTTTTCAACAACAACAACTAGAGTTGGACAAACCCGGGTTATCCGGGACCGGTATCCGGGTGTTTTTGGAAATTTTTGGCGTAAAATTATCCGGGTCTTGGACCAAGCCCAGCCAAATTATCCGGTATCCGGACGGATATCCGGGTGTTTTTGAGCTATCCGGTATCCGGGGGACCCGGATAATATCCGGTTTTGTCCAACCCTAACAACAACCATCACAAAATGCAGGAAATGGGCCGCCAGGATGACCTGTGGTCCCTGTTCTACATGATGGTCGAATTTCTGAACGGCTCATTGCCCTGGAGGAGGATAAAAGACAAGGACGAAGTTGGCAGGATGAAGGAGGAAGCCGACATCCGAGAGCTGCTTGAAGGAAAGTAGGCAAAACAAAACAAAAATTTAATTTTAAAATTTAAAAAAAAGGGTTTCAGTCCACCAGAATTGCACCATTTTGCTGACCATCTGAAAGGCTTAAGCTATCCGGACACGCCGGACTACGAGCTGTTGGAGAACTGCTTGCTGGTCGCCATGAAGAGGCTTGGCATCGGCATGAAAGACACGTTCGGTGTGCAAATTTTTATGCAAAACAATGCTAACGATTAATAATGTGATCAAGATTCCGCGTCATATTTAAAAATGGGTTCACTTGTCCCCAAAGAGCCGAGTTACCGTATAACCTAAAATAGAACCCCTGGGGGTTCTATTTTTCAACCTCCCCAAAAAAGGGGGTTCTATTTCAGGGGGAGGGGGTCTATTTTAGCTTATACGGTATGGCCTCTTGAATCTTTGTCTAAATTGGTTATTTTATGGGGTTGATCTTCATAAAGTTTTTTCAAAATTATCGGATCAGCGCTAATTGTTATAATAGCGATCGGAAATAACCTTTGAAGGGTCATATTAAAAAAGGGTACACTTTTGTGCCCAAAAAGCCGAGTTATGGCCACTTGAATTTTCGTCAAATTTTGGTTTTTTTTCTGATCACATTATTAAAAAATGGTGCTGATCATTTTATTTTGAAAAATTCCTTTTTCTAATCAAGCCATAATGTGGCAAATTTTGACAAAAACGTAAGCCGTAACTCGACTATTATTTTTGTACTGTTTTTAGACTGGGAGAATAACTACGTGAACACCCACGACAACCGGCATCCAATTGGGTTCCAGGCTGTGGACGGTAAAATGTCCAGCAAAATTGGACGCTCGCACACCACGGCACTTCGGGAACACGGACCGGCCGGGGAGAAGGCCAACCGAGGCTTGGACACACAGGTTTAAATGGCATGATGACAAAACGTTTAACGGACAAAGTGTATAATGGGGGAAATAAACTGCTTTCATAATACACAAAAAACCTAATCAACATTTTAATAAAATAAAATTTTATATAAATTAATTTTAAGGCACCGGTGACTGACGAGCAGATGACGCGTGAGGAGTGTGACGAGCAAACCGGCAATTTGTGCTGTCCACCGAATTTGGCACACAACGACTCCTCTCATGAGAAGGATGAAGCAAAGCCGAAGTACAAACGACAGGAGTTTATGAGGTGGGTTGAGGGAGGTGAACTTTCAAAATATGATTTTTGGCGGATAATATTATCTGTCGGGCACACCTGCTAGTTAGATGATCTGTCTGATCAAACGAAAATTGAATGTCAGACCTCCCTGATCACTGAAATGAACAGTTTTTTGAATCGTAATTAATCGAAARTGTCTGCCAGAAGATTCTACTGATCTGACCTAAAGGCCTTGATCGGTTACACTACGTTTTGCCACCTTACATTTTGCCACCTGGTCCGGGTTTCGAAATTGATCGAAATTTAAGTTTTTGATGGGTGGCAAAATGTAACATTTTTGCTGAGAAGGCAAAAAGTAGCATTTGTGCTGGGGTTCAAAATGTTAGGTGGCAAAACGTACGGACACCGCACCGCCTTGATCCTCATGGTCTAATCTGAAGACTTTAATAATGTGATCCGCCAAGCCGAATTGTCAGATTATCCTAATCTGATTTATCGAAAACAGCAAGTCAACAAACATTCAGGCCGAAGATCAATCAGCAGCAGATCAACCAGAACTTGCAGAGCGGCGCGGCAGCAATCAACGCGGTCAACGAACGGTTCAAAAAGGTGCACAGCAGTTCGCCAGTGCCAGTGGGCAGTCGACGATATCAGAACGGCAGCAAGCTGAGCTCGCCGGCCTCCAATCTGAGCGAAGACCGGCACTTACAGCGTCATCAACAGAAGCAAATGGCATCGGCACAGCATTCACCGTCGTTGGCACAACGGACGGCCAACGGCACGTTGCCAAATGGCACGGCAAAAGGCAAAAAGTTTTCAATTTTTCGATTAACTGAGGGTTCCGTTGGCTTAAATTTTGTTTATTTTATAGAATTCGGTGATCAACATAAGAACTTCTGCGGTTCCATGCCACATTTGCCAACCGCCTCCAGCAAACACACCAATGAAGGCTACTCACCTTCGACATTGTTCAGTCCCGTGAAGTCAAACAACAATGCCACCGGCAAAGTGCCGTTTCCGAATGGTAGACAAATTATTTCATATTTCAAAATGAATACCACCGGCAAAGTGCCGTTTCCAAATGGTACACAAATTATTTCAAATTTCATAATGTCTATTTCCCATTCAGCGGTGCGAAAGCTGAAAAGCAGTGACAACATGGCGGTAAGTGGCGGCGAGTTCAGCCCGTCCAAATCACCATCCACACCACTTTTGTCACAACGCCAACAACAAGCGCGCTTTAATGGTGAGGGTGAGTTTTAGAAAATTTATATATACAGAAAATGTTTTTGTCCATTTCAAGGCTCTCGAGAAAGGCTTAATAAATATGCGAGTGCCGACTCGAGCCCGATCTATCAGCAACAGCAACGGATTGAAGACTATCATCAACAACAGAAGTACGTGACGACAACGCCGACGACGGGCGCCATTGGAGGGGGAAAAGCATCGTCGAGAAGGGCCAGTCGGGATAGCGGAGAATTGATGGGCGGTGCCAATCTGATCAGTCACTTCAAGAACTTAGTTCAGGTCTGGAAACTGGGATGCAAACGAGCCCCTTCTACTGCTTGGGGCCAGAATTCGTTCCGAGAGCCCTGAGTTTTCTGAAATTTTTTATCGTTGTTCCTTTCCCAGCAGAGCTTCAACTCGCTGAGCATGAGCACCAAACATGGCCGTTCCAAGTCTCTTTCCCGCGGCCTGAGCAGTGTGCCCGTCGCTAATGCTGCTGCAGGTGCCAATGAAAGGAAGCAGCACGGCGGGCCAATGGTTCTGATGCCGTCGATGCAAAAAGTGCCCCAGGGGCACAGCAAATTGACCACCCCCGGCAACAACAACAACAACAACG
Organism: Globodera ellingtonae; assembly: GCA_001723225.1. Taxonomy (NCBI): domain Eukaryota; kingdom Metazoa; phylum Nematoda; class Chromadorea; order Rhabditida; family Heteroderidae; genus Globodera; species Globodera ellingtonae. The sequence continues at coordinate 134,218 of MEIZ01000141.1, read as the reverse complement.
AGGACACATCGGCCACGTCGGGTAAATTTTAAAATTGGCTTCTTGTTCAATGCCAAAAGTTGAGTATAATATTTCAGGCATTGGCAGCGCGTCGCCGACTATTCGCAATAAGTCGCGCGAGGGCACCATCGCTGGCGCTTCAATGGATTGTTGTTCAGAGGAGCATTTGCGCGACGCACGGCAACGCTCCAGGCGCAGGGACCAAAGTGCAGGGAGCAGTAGCAGGCACACCGCCGGCGTTGTCATCGCCCGAGGGGACGCAGGCGCGACCAACGCCGCAGGCAAAAACAACGCACTCGGCAGCGGCGGCGGTGGTGTTGGAGCAGCCGCACGCCAGTACGAGTTGGAAATGTTGCGTACGCTGGGCCAGAAACAACAACAGTCACGTGCGGCACCAACCATTTTGCTCAAACATAACGGGCGATACGTGGGCAATACGTAGAAAATCTCAGACTTATTTTTTGTGATCAGAAATAAATAATGATCTGACCCGTTCTGATTACGTAGATCATCATCTATTTTGGACCAGGATTAATTAGTGATTAAGGCATCAAAATTGAATGCTGATGAAGTTGATCTCGAACAGAAACGTTAGATTTACAAATAAAAAACGCCTAAATCAGTCAATAGAATTGAACCGTTCAACATTGTGGCCTCAACAGTCAATTATCACCAAGTTCAAGCAGTACATGAAAATTTTGTTGTTTTACCATTTTTATTCCCCCAAAATATGTATCAATTTTTCTCTTCATTTTTCCCACAATTCATTGCTTCGTCAACACATTTTTTTGTAAATCGTGAAATGGATTCAAAAATTTTTAGTGTCGGTGATATAAACAATATAATTTAGTTTAGACAAAACTAGCCTCTTGTTTTTGGAAATCCAAATATAACAACTAGAGACCGGACCCAAAACCAAAATTTTTTTTTGGGTTTTTTGTACAGAAAATTGGACTAAAAGTTTTTTAGGTTTGGCTCAAACGGCAATTTTTTTAAGAAGCCACCATTTTTATCGTTATAGTAAAATTTTGACTCTTTATTCAGTACTCGAATTCTACTCTTTTTTTTGTTGTTGAAAGTCACGCGATATAGTAACAATAGTTACACAACTTTTGGTGAACAACCCATCATCAACCCTCCTGGATGGCCAACTGTCGATAGACGTGCTTCTTGTACTCCTCCAACCCGCCGTCCAGCTGTGTCACTGTTTTGTCCTTGCACACCCACAGCTCCCTGCACACCAGCTGGATGAGACGTTCGTCGTGGGAAACCAACACAACTCCTCCCTAAAAAAGCAAATTTTATCCCTTTTCAATTTAAATTTCAACATCATTATTTATTGTAGTAAATATTTCATAATTCCTAAACTACTTTAAAATTGTTTAACGCTTTGCCCAACGCGTCCACTGTTTCGACGTCCAAGTGATTGGTCGGCTCATCCATGATCAAATAATTAGGCCTATAAAATAATATACTCAAAAAGACTAACAAATAAGTGTCAAAAATTCAAGATTTAAAAAAAATAGAATAGTAAATTTATGCAAAAAAAAGGAACCTAAATTTAGACGTTTAAGTTTAAACTCACTGTTGTAGGGACAGACAAGTGAATGCGAGTCGCGACTTTTGACCACCTAAAATTTGAAAAAGAATATTTTTTGAAATAACAATAATTTATTTTGGCGGAAAATTAATCGTCAAATAATTTTTTTATAATGAAGTTACAAAAAGCACCGGAAAGAGTGGCAATGGACTGAAAAGCAATGTCGCCCGACAGCCCAAAGCGGCCCATCGCAGAGCGGTACTCCTCCTGTTAATAGAAAAAATTAAATTAACAATTGATCGGATTTGTTTCCAAAATTTCTCAAAAATCAAAATAAAATTAATGTTAGGAAAAAAAGCTATTCAACACAACACAAAACAAAACAAAACAAAAAACGAAGCAAAAACCGACCTGCCCAAGGCCGGGAAAGCGATGGGCGAGCAGTTCAAGCGGTGAGTCGTCCATCTCCAGCTGGTCCACATGATGCTGCGTGAAGTAGCCAATGTTCAATCGACGGTTTGCGCTTCGCGTCCCGGTGGTGACGCTATGGTCGCCCAACAACAGTTTGAGCAATGTTGTCTTGCCCGCCCCATTCTCGCCCACAATGCAAATGCGCGAGTCCGAGCGAGAGCCGATGCACACTTTCTGTGATGGAGGAAAAAAGCATGAATAATTGAATAAAAAGGGGGGACAAGATAGTGAGAGACGTTTGGGTTTTCAACCATTCTAAATAATTTTTTGTTTTTGTAAAATTCAGTGTGTCTTTCTGCTTTATTTACAACAAAAAAAAACATTTAAAAAAAAATTGTTTTACGTAAAGGCAGAAAACAAATGAAAATTCCAAAATTAAAACTCGTAGTTTTGAGCATTAAACATTTGTTCCGCACAAACTACAAACTGGGCAAGTCGTTCGACGAATTTCAAAAAAAATGTTTTAAAGCCAAACAAACAAAAACCTGAAAAATGAATGGCGACTCCTTGGAATATCGGAACGACACATCGTCCAACTGCAACACCGGATTCCCCAACTTTTCACACTCTTTGAAGTGGAACACCACATCCGACTCAAACTCGACAGGTTGCAGAGCAGGCCTAAAATTTAATTTAATTATAAAAATCTTTTTAAAACATTTGCCATTTTTTTTTTGTACATTTTTTCGAGCATTTTTATTCGCGACTGCACCATCGAAGCTCGTTTAGCGTTGTAACGGAATTTGTCGATGAACTCTTGGATATGCTGACGAAGTTGGTGTTGTGCCTCATATTCTCTCTGTTGCAGCGTCAGCTTTTCGCACATTGCCTAAAATTTCCAAAATTCTTAATGAGGCAAAAACAAATTTATTTTTTTTTCCACAAAACCTTTTCAAAATTGTCGTAATTTCCTTTGTACGCGTCCAATCTGCGCGAATGCAAATGCACAATGTCCGTGCAGACGGTGTTCAAAAATTTGCGGTCATGGGAAACGGTCAGAATGGTGCCGGGCCATTCCTGTGTATAAAGAGTGATTAATTTCCAGAAAGTTTATTAGAAAAATGATTGTTTTTTAAAATCTGAACATTGTGAATACAAATTTTTGTCTTTTATTTAAAAAAAATTTACACAACAATAATACACACCTGTAGATGGTTTTCTAACCAATAGACGGCTCGCATGTCCAACTAAAAAAAAATATACTCAAAATTCTTAGAGTGCGACGATCAGACCATGTTTGTTGGCTCGTCCAAAAGGAGCAAATCCGGTTTTATAAACAATGCTCGCGCCAGCGCCACCCGCATTCGCCAGCCACCAGAAAATTCTCTAAAATTTTTACGGTCAAATTAATTGATTAATTGTTGTTTTTTGTATTTAAATCAAAACTTTCAGTTGATTTATACTATTTTAGTTTTTTTTCAGATATTCTTTTGTGTACCCACCTTGTCGGCTTCCGCTGCTCGTCCGGCTTGAAGCCGAGCCCAAACAGAATGGTGGCGGCACGGGCCGGGGCCTTGTCCAACTGGAGGTTCTGCTGCTCAGCGTAAAGTGCATCCAGACGGGCACTCATCTCGCTCTTCTCGTCATCCGACACATCACAACTGACGAATTGGAATGCATTTTAAAATGCAAAAAGTTTTTTGTAATTGAGCAAAAAACCCTAATTCCCAAAAGTGTAAATTTTATAGCATGTCCGCAACGACAAATCAAACAGCAAAAAAAGTTCTAACAAATGATGCCGTAAAAGGCCGTTAAACGCAAAATCCTCAATTTAAAAAAAATGTATAGCCGTCGTTCAATTTATCTTTGACCCAAACTCGCCCCGCAAAAACTGCAAAGATAAAAAAATTTATGCAAAAATTTTTTTTTAAAGTTGACTTTTACATAAGCCCAGCAAAATCCCTCCCATGAACCACAACCACCCTCACCAACCTGTTCAGTTTGGCAGTCAATTCGCGTTCTTCGGCCAACAGCGTCTCGCGGCGCGTGTCCGACGCGAGTACCGCGTCAATCACCGGCGTGTCATCACCTTCCACTTCCTGCTCCACGCTGAGCATTGTGATGTTGGAAGGGATAATCAACTGCTTGCTGAAGAAGACAATTATGCAATAGCAAAAAAAAATTTGTTTAAAAGAAAATAGTGCCATGAGATCATCTTCAACAGCGTCGTTTTGCCAATGCCGTTCCGCCCGACCAGCCCGTATCGACGTCCGTAGACCAACAACAGATCAGCTGCGTTGATCAGCTGCTTGTTGCCGAACGAAATGTCCAGATTCTCCAGCTTGATATCCATGGTTCCAACCTGAAATTGTTGGGGTGTGACCTATTTGAAAAACCAAAATCCTAGAAAAATGCAAAAATGCACCAAAAGAGCTCAGGTATAGTAAAACTCAAAATTTGATTGCCAGAGTAAAGCAAATTTTTGAAAAATTTAAAAATATTTTGCAAATTCTCAGACCTCCCCTTTGGCGTCCCTCCGGTTCAGCGCTTGGCTGGCAGTGGCCTGCACTTGTGGCCGCACCTTCTTTGTTTGCTGCCCGGCGCCTCCTTCCGCTCTCTTCTGCGCCTTCTCCTTCGATTTGCCCTCCGCTTTGGCCAATTTCTTCTGGTCYACTGCCGACTGAATTTTTACTTATTTTTTGTACAAAAAAAATTTTAAATGGCGCGTGAACAAGTCCAACCCTTCGAAAAACAAAATATTTTTCACTTGGGTATCCCCCATGCCCCAAAGGCACAACACCAAATAACCTGCTGGGGCACGTCATTGGGCGTGACCTTCCACAGTTTGTCCATCTCCCTGAACGTGTCGCTCTGCACGCTCATGTCCACCGTTTGATGCAAYTTGCGCGCCTCCAACACGCGCCCATTTGCGGCAGACAAAGTGCCGTTGCTGTCTGACGACGGCAGCCGCCCGTCGTGCAACAGGTCGAAGAGCGTGCGGCAAATGTCGGCCAACTCGTCGTCCGCCATGCCGTCCACGAGCGAAGCCTAAAAACATTGTGAATAAAGATAAATGGTAACACTAAACAACGTTTTGCCACCCTAGCAAAAATGTTACATTTTGCCACCCCAGCAAAAATGTTACATTTTGCCACCCCAGCAAAAATGTTACATTTTGCCACCCCAGGAAAAATGTTACATTTTGCCACCTTACGTTTTGCCTCCGTTACGTTTTGGCAATGTTACGTTTTTTGAATGATGTTGAGCCTGTGTTTGAATGTTTTTGAGGTCAAAAGATTCCGAAAACATTTTGGAATCGAAAAACCTTCGAATTCGGGTCCGGGGTTCGAAATTGATCGAAATTTAAGTTTTTGATGGGTTGGCAAAATGTAACATTTTTGCTGGGGTGGCAAAACGTACGGACACCAAGATAATATTAATATTGAACATAAAGAAGCATTATTCAAAAAAGACTGCTTGCCTGAATGTGATCACCGACCATGTCGGTTAGGTCCTGCTCCGTGCCCATTTCGTCCACGTTCTCCTTGAGCAAATCTGACAAAATTGAGTTTTTCTATGTACTAATGCAATAGACTTCAAATACTTCAACGAATCAATTGATTTCAGTCCTAATCTCCATTCTATTATACTAGAATGGAGACCCGACATATTTATTTCAGCGATAAATATACAACGATTGCCAAGAATACCAACCTGCCAAATAGTGCTTAACTTCGTCCGGCATTTTGGGCAACCGTTGGTCGAAGAATGCCGAAATGTTCTCTTTGGCCACCATTTGTTACMCAATCAATCTGTAGTATTACTATAAATTCATAAAACGATTKAAATAGTAAAAAATACGAAACGCATTTGAAGAACGTTTTTTAGMAAATGCAGTTTTATAAGAATGAACTAGAGAGGTTTATTTACTGTTTTGGGCAGAAGATGAACTGATKTCGGTTTATTAATAAATGTGCGACAAAATGAGCAAGAAATTGAGATGGCTCGAAAAAGGTTCACGATTTTCATAAAACAAATTGATCATGTCGATTCGTTATCCGACCCGATCTCAACAAAGAAGTAGGTATTTAAATTGAAAATGATAAAACAAACTGCAGCATGCGAATGAAAAGAATATGCTCATCGCGGAATAAAAAACACCATATTACACATTTTGAAAACGGAATTCCGAAAAATCGCAATTATATAATTGGCTAGCATGGAAACAAAAATCACCATCATCACACTTGCCAAAATGCTGAATCAAAAAAAAAAGGAGTAGAGAGCTTTTATCTCATCCAATCAAATGGTTCGCCTTGACACTGCTCCGGCGTTTTTGTGTAATTCGGGCAGCCTCGCACGCACCTCCTCCCACTCCTGTTGGTACTGCTCGCGCTCCTTGAATGTGTCCCGAATCCGCGTCAACAAGCGGCCCATCACGTTTTTGCTCTTTGTCTGCCAACTCTTGATGTTACGAACCCGGTCCGTGTTGTCAACGTGCTAATGGGGGAAAAAAGTTTGAATTACATTTTTTTTAAAGATAAAGTTCAAAACTGACAACATGATTTACTTTGAATGAATCCATTTTCTAACATTATTTACTTTCGGGTTGAGTGGGACCGGGACCAGTACTGAGATGTCTTTTCTGGGACTGAAATTTAGTCCCGGTAATTTTCAAGCTCCAGTATAAATGTCCGGGTTTTTTAATTTAGTCCCGGTCCCGGTTTTTCCCTAAAGTCCCGGTCCTGCTCAACCCTAACTTTTATGAATCCATATTTGAGAAATTGAATATTTTTAAATTCCTACACATTGTCTTACAATTCCGATGCCCCAGTAAATGTCGGACGGACTCGCCTCCACGAGCAATGCATCGCCAGTTTCGAACAGCTGCTGACGCAGCATCGGATTTTGCTCAAATTTTTTCCAATTTGCAATCAGCATTACCTGTTTTAGATAATTTTTAATTTTTATAAACTACAATTATTAAGAGAAAAAACAGTAATAGGTAGAATGTTTTGTGCAAATGAGACTTTTTTTGCTTGCAAAAAGAAGCTTTTCATTTATTGCCATCCCTGATTATCGTATATAAAATAATCAGATTTGTATACGTTTCGGAATTGCTAATGTAAAAAAAAAAACTCCCCACCAAAATCGACACTTTTCTCCATAAAGCGGTGTCGAACAGTCGAATTTGGGCGCCGAACTGTTTGATCGCTTTCGGGTCACGTGAACGAAGAATGGCAACGGCACTCCCTTCATCACCAAAAATTCTTGCTTTGTAATACATGTAGAACTGTTCGGTGCAACAAAACTCGAGACCTGAAAAACAAACGGAAACATTTTCTGTTTTTTCTAGGAGAAATGTGTTGTGATTTTTTGTTGTATATATACATGAATAGGGTACGTGAAGGGAATTTTTTTTTTAATTTTTACAAAATTTATTTTGCGAAAAATTTATTGACTAATAAAACCAGCTAACCGTCAACAGTGAAGCGACACGCAAAATGATTGGAGAAGCCGAATGCGTTGGTGAAGAATGGCGCAATTTGTGTGCACCCGTCCAGTGCGGTCAAAATCAACGGCGTCCGTCGGGGCACCTCATGCGACATCCCAAAAGATGAGAAGGAAATGGAGGCGACCATTGAGGCTTTTTGCTAAACATTTTTGAATCAATCAATTTGAATGACATTTACCTTTTGGTAAATTTTAGACCCATTTTAAGC